>JAKRRZ010000694.1:0-17219 GCA_022627015.2 Podosphaera aphanis | reverse complement strand
AATCTATTGGTTTTGTATGTGTTATCAATTAATACAACATCTTGGTTGGTTTCAGTAAGTTCAATTGATTGAGGATAAGCAATGAAAAGATGTTGTATCCTATTATTACTCGAAACATTGATTATATAATGTATATTATTGTTCTGGAGATGCTGAATAAGTGCAGAGTTTGCTGAGAGTCCATGCATTTCTCTCTTTTAAAAGAAGTACTTAAATTATAAATATCGTACGGTTGAAACGGGGTATTGGAGATCTCGCGAAGGTATGTGATTGCTTGAGCAGGCTTGATTCCTAAAGATGTTTCAATTCATTTCTCTATGAAATATAATATCTAATATTACCTGCTCTATGTAATGATCTAGCTTGATTGATTTGTGCTTGTGAAAGCTTTCGATGTGCTGGATGGGAGCTAATTGAGTGGCTTGGTGGGTGGTTGTGTACGCCATATTCCATACCAGGTCTATGCCTTAGCTCCCATTGTGTATCTGAAAGTTCAACGGCTATAATAGAAAACTGACAACCTGTTTTCCGGGTAGCTGTTTGACGCTTCCGGTCCTGTGGGCTGTTTTTCGAATGTTTTTCGGGTGGTACTTCTCCGGCACGGTCACAACTGTAGATTATTCTGGTTCGTACACCATTGTTAATCTTTTTAGATCGCTCAATACGAAATGCGTATAAATGTCGTGACGCCCATGCTTGAATTGAGGAATATAACTCATCCCTTGACTTAAATACAGCCTCTGGAGGCAATGGCATAGATGTAAGAGATGATGAAGCTTCTAAGAAGGGTTGAGCAATAGCGGGAGTAGTAGTGTTCATGATGAAGGGGCAAATTTAGGGCTTCGAATATCCTTTACAATTTAATTATATTGCTGAAGGCAATTGTGGTTTTAGTTTTGTTTCATTCATCTTATCATCAACCCGTTAACAGAATTTACACATAATAATGTTGCTAGGCAACGAAATTATTGCTTGCTGACTAATGCACTTTGAACCTACACCATGGGGTAAGTGTAAAGCTACTCATAATCATAGCCTAAGCTTAGTCAGCGTAGGCTACAAGAAGCAATCGGCTAGCAAGCCGTCACACCTGAAGCCAGATGTTGATAGATTTTCCTCCCTCCACTGTGCCTAATACCCATCGGGTTCCGAGTGAAGATAAGTTATAAATGTAAAAATATAGAGTATGAGGTATAGTCACGTGAGTTATTGTGGAAGTAATTTGCAGCGATGGATTTGTTATCTCGGATAGAATGTCACAACGATGAATGAGACGTTAGGAATGATGAGAGCGTGGTTTTCCAATGTTAGAATTGATACTCAAAATAGGTACATCTCGGAGGTATTTATTCTCTGAGTTCCCCAGCCGTGTTGTTACTTAAGCAGTTACATGTGAACGGTTAAGGCTAACGGACACTGCACGCAAGCAATACCATAAAGTAAGTAATATCTTTCAGTGTTAGACTACGGAGGTGGAATGACTTCTATATATACTCGTGAGCCATTAACTTCGTGATCCAGATTCTTGTGGTCAACTGTAAGTACCCAACCTCTCAACTTGATAATCTGTAATCGAACGAGTCTGTCGGGCTGGCGGTGGAATTATTCAGGGTGGTTGACCAGGTTCGAGAGCAGGAGTTGTTGGAGTTGCCAACCTCTGAGTTTATTAGTTTAGGGCTTATTAATGCAGAAATCCCTTAGTCTGGTAATTGCTATTGTGCGGCCCATGTCGAAATAAACGAGAAATTTCCTAACTAGGTAGTCAAATCGCACTAGCACAGCACGATTTTATCCTCGAGCTGCAATTATTATAAAATCGCGTGTCCAAATCAAATTTTGAGTTAATGACAGGAGCAGGGGCTATTTACGACCCTAGTCACAGTAGATGTAACATTAATTGGCTGAAATCAAATTGATACTACAATTAAGTGGGATATAAATCCTATCTATCTGTACTTTCTTAAATGTATCCGATCTTACACCTTTTTACATGGCATTATTACATCAAACAACGTCTAATCTTCGACGACGGTTACCCTTCGTCTACCACACGTACGATATATGTGTCCTGGTTGACGACATTCGCTACAAAGGCGTTGAGCTATAGTACCAGTAGAAGATGAGTTTCGTGAGCTCATAGATAAAGCTGGCGGTGCTAAATCTACATCTTCGATAATAATGGAAGCCGCTTGCTCCTGACGCGAAGGTTGACGTTGAGTTGAGTTGATGAGGCCGTTTACGACCGAATTTGTTGGGGTAAGGTTTGCTGCCGACCTCATCCTCTTTGATCTTCTTATGACTGGATCTCTTATTTCATTAACTCCAGGATTTATAAGATGGAATCCACCAAATATCTGAACAGTGTCATCCCGACTCCATGACATACCGTCTGGGTCTATTTTATTGTCCCCAAAATTGACGATTTTTTCCCGTTAATTTTCAAACGTACTGGGTGGGATTAGGTGCCAGTGTCGATGGAAATCCGTCGTTGTTAGCCGCTGATAGGATAGCAACTTTTGCTCGATGATGTGGTAGCACGGCAATCCCATGGAGACCGTGAAATTATAAGTACATTCAGGATTTGGAATACCGAATTTCCGAAGCCTTAATTGGTGTTTTTCGTGTAAAGCCTTCTGATCTTCGACAAGCTTCAAGACATGTCGGCAATTCGAAGAGTTAACTCCACGGTAAAGTGAGCCACTCGTAATTCCCTTGCCTTGTTTTTTGTGAAGCATATCTTGGTATCTTTGATGTTGCTCACCCAGCGCAGTTTTGATCCTTTTGACGACTGTAAAAAAGTGCCCAGTTGAATCACCTATGAACATTTTGACATAATGGTGGGTACCTTCGACCTTTCTAGTGGTTAAATGCCCATGGTGAAGGTGCCCTTTTGTGTGGCAATAGACAAAGCAATCAGCATATGGTAGCCACGTGTCCTTAAGGTAAGTCACAACTTGCTGATCATAAGGATGCACAACTGTCCATTTAGCGCTACAGCTGCTCCATATTTCAGAAAAATCAGCAACTGTTGTCGCATGGACTACCTCCATAAAATCTTCAGTCAAATCTTTGATGCCATCATCATCTAGTCCTTTTCCAAGAAAGGATTGAAACGCCATCTTCATATGTCAGAAACAAAGGATATTTTTTGCCAGGGGAAATTCCTGTTCGATTGCATTCATTAATACTAGTTTCCGATCAGTAGCAATAACCCCAGGCTCGGGTATATTGTTCTGTTGTAAGATTTTCTGCAAGGTACCTAATGCCCAAATATAATCCGCCTCAGTTTCTCGACTGAGGAATGCATAGCTGACTTCAAATGTCGTGTTTATGTTTGTGCAGCCAACGATATGAAGTAGTGGCATGCCAAAACCGTTTGTGCTATAAATACAATCCATGATAATAATTTCAGGAAACTGGCGTAGTAGAGCTATCGAAGTAGTATGTTGAAAGAAGAGATGCGTTAAACAATCATCTGTATCTACTAAATAATCATACCACCACTTTCTATCTTCGTTGCCAGAGTCAGAATCATCCTTTTCTTCGAGTAGTCTTAGCAGCGCAGATATGGGTGACTGATCTCCTAACTGAAATTTTCGATGTTTTGCAATGCAGTTGTAAACTGCGGTGGAAGTCGCATGACCACCTTTGCTGTGTAGTTCTGCTAAAATTATCCTTGGGGGAATACCAAGCTCTGATTCATCAATAACTTCCTTCTTCTCGGTCTCAGACAATCGCGTATTTGACGGGTGGCTATATGCCGAGACAGAGGGTGGGTGGTTGTGATTCGGGTTGCTGATATCGATAATATATTCATCGCCTGAAAGACGAATTGAGAGAGCAAATTCGCAGTCGCATCGTATACTACCAGATCGTCTGATACCCTTAGATCTACTCTCCCCACTCCCTAGACGATCGCAAACTACTTGACGCGATGTAATAACGCCCTGGCGATTGGTTTTTTTGCCCAACATGCGTAAACCATATCCATTTTCTACTGCAATGGTACGGCAAGCGCTTAGCGCACTTTCGTTACTGAAAAAACGATCCGTAAATCGGGAGTTCTGGGTAATAGACATGATGAATACTAGTAGATGATATATCTGGAGTGTTTGAATGTGTACTGCTGGATGGGTAACTAAAACACCATGATAGGATTTAAGATTACTTACAGTAGTACGAGGTACAGGTTTTTGAACGTAGGTGCAATAGTGGAGGGAGAAGAGGACGAATGGATTGATACTACCGAAACTTTGTTTCTATGGTTCAACTTAGACTCGAAAATGTTTATTTACATGTACTTCCTAGTTGCTAGGCCAGAATAGCCCCTGCTCTTATTACTAAATCAAAATTTGATTTGGACACGCGATTTTATAATACTTGCAGCTCGAGGATAGAATCGTGCTGTGCTAGTGCGATTTGACTACCTAGTTAGGTAATTTCTCGTTTATTTCGACATGGGCCGCACAATAGTAATTTGCAAGGGCCGCACAATAGCAATTACCTCTATTACGATCGTTATGATGTAATATATTTGGTCAGGTGCCAGGCTAGAACGCTTTGGGATCCGAGCAACAATTTCGTGTCCAACACCCATAAGAGTACATTTCATGTTGATTGCGTTCCCTTGCTTGTGGTCGAGTCAGCTATTTTTTCAAATCAATTTTGTGTATGAAATCTGAAGCTACGACACGAATGATTACGGAAGGTGTGTTTCATTAAGAATGACTTATTTCGACGTTTTAGAACACATATACTCAAATTTCATTTGTAGACAGCACTACGGGGATAACGTCCTGCGACATGTAACCTCGTCCGTGAATACCCACCACAGGGAAAACCCCGTGGTTGTCTGAATATGTTTTCATCAAGCTGTGAGATAAACACCACCGCGAGCATGTATGGGTAACGGGTCCTACTGGACTCGAAATAGCGTTCTCCTGTCTCGAGTGGGGCGTGTGTCCAAGCTGCCCAGACTCCACTTGGGAGAACGGCCAGGATGATGTACCACTACACCAGCCGACCCGAGTCAGCACTCTCTTACTATTATTTCTACTAGTATTTCAATCACCTATGGTGATTGAGATTCATGCTACTATCTTTGATTACAAGTATAACTCGGCATGACTTATCAATATGCCAGCCACCGGGTAAGTGGTTGGGTAAATCCTGTTGACATTCAATCTAGAATCTTTAGATTAAATATCAGCCACCAATTTAATATTGGCAGCTACTAACTCAATGTCTTGACATACATGTCACATTTTAACAATAAGGAGATTTATGACGCGAAGCAGTGGTAATTTCTGTGAGCAATTTGGTCTCATAAAATATTAAAGGTCTATTTTACTTGAAACTGTACTGCTTGATTATTATATATCTATATAGTTTCCAGAGCTCTACATCTAGTTGAATTCCCCATGCGCGTTAGTTAAGCCCTGCTTACAAAGCAAGTCACATGCCTTCCATGGCTAAGTGACTGATACTTCAACATCATTGCTGAACAAAATATACGGTTCACTTTGGGGAAGATGTCTGGAGGAATCTCTACAAGAAAAGGGTGGACGGGTATTGAGATGCGGGAGAAGAAGGAAAGGATTTTGGAGAGTGAATCCTGAGGAAGTTTGACTGGGATGCGTTGTGCGTGTGCCGGAGCCGCGTTTGACAAAGCGCCGCCGACACTCTAAATACCGGCTAAAATCCGATATTCCTAACCCGCCCTGTGCTCTAGACTACCGGTGCTCCTTCATCTGGCCAAGTACATTCGTGGAACGGCACCACCTCGGCCGATCGGTTTTTTGTGCGTTTTTCCCGGTCGGAGAGTCACATCTGGGCTGGCTGTTGGGGCGGGCAGCTGGTAAATTGAGGAACCACGGGATCAGTGACCCAGGACAGATGGTCGAAAGATGGAATTGGCTCGGGGGAATCTTGTGGGGTGTGGATGGGGAAGGAACATCTACTTGGTTGGAATCTTTCGGGCGACTGACGCGTCGGGTAGCCCGAGATAGGCTGAGATAATTGGTACATGATCCTTAGGCCTGTATGCTGTGCGCCGGCACGACGTAATAAGTAATCAAAAAAAAAAGAAAAAACTGACTAGGCCACTGCTAAATTAATACGGCCACATCGGGACTCGACCACTTCAAGTAGAAAACTGAAGCACTTGACCATGATCACATGGCACAACAAGTAGAGATTTGAGATTTCAAGATGTGTAATGTATGAATTATTGCTTAACTGCAGTCTCAAAGGATGGTTGGTGGTGGGAAGTTGGGGCACCGAAGGTCAAAAAGTGATTTTTCGGAATTCGATTTTGGCAACTTTGCGAACTTCTAGCTCGTGCAGTAAAACTTATCATGATGCGACAACTTGTCAAAAGCCTTGAGTTGTATCTCATTAATCTTATTACAGAATTTTAAAATCAATCTACAATGTTGTGGTCGAATTATTTCAATTGGCGCATCAAGTGTGAAAAAAACTTGCATATTGCTATCCCTCACCTAATAGCAAAGCGATTAGGTGAGCTGGGGCGGTGACCAACCGAACAATTGCTTCTTTCACATCCTGCATGTCACGTGTCGAAAACGCCGACTGCCGTCCTATGGTGAAATCATTTTGAGGAAAGTTTACTGAGGAATCTATTTTTGGCACAACTAAAGAACTTATTATGACATGTAATAGATTCTACCAAAAATTATGCTTTTATTTGCACCTGTGTCTGAGAAGTAAAGAAATACGCGGATTTCGGGTATGCGCCCTCTAAATTGGGAATCCAAACAACGATTTTGTGAGACATTTCTCACCCAAACTCCAATTCCTGATACTTTGAATTACGCACTCAGTCCGATCAAAGCCGATCCAAACTCCAAACCCTATCCGGCTGCTACCTGCAGTTCAAAAGAAAATCCAAAAAGTAACAGTGTAATAGTGTAACAGAGCGAAGTTAACGCTATCTCAAGTACACGTAAAATAAAAATAATTAACCAATTTCAGCTCGAGGATCATTCGTAATTCAAAACCAAGTATTTCGTAAATGACCACGTAGATGATGACACCTCTTAGAATGTTTTTTATTATAAAAATTGGCCCAAAGTGATTTACTCCGTTTCAATATTTTTATTAGGGTCGTCAGAAGGTATGGGTTCATAAAAATCTGGAAATGCTGTACTTAAGTTGAGTGGAGTCCTATTGGGATTAATGCTAACGCATTAGCAACCAGAGCTTGGGGAGTTGAAGGACACTCAATAGCTGCTGCAAATTCAGAAAATGATGTATCAATACTCAGAGTTGGTAATTTTGCGAGCAGGAAATCAACTTTGGGAGTATCTAGTTGAGGGGAGTCTGTCATCAAAGGGCTAGAAAAAGCCGTAGATTCATAGTCTGCTTCAGAGGGGCTTCCATAAGAATCTCTTTCGTCATCGGATGTTTGAGGAGAATAATAAGAGCTGTCAGAAAATTCTGTTGGCGGGTAGGTTGAAGTGTAAGGGACTTGGAATTTTCGTTCATCCAAATCTGCGGGAGTGTTTTTAATTGCCTGAATTTTAAGGAACGGAGGCACTATCTTAATCTTGAGGGGGCTCTTTTTTCCAGGTTTTTCGATAGCTGTACCATAGATATCGTCATCAGTATCGCTGCCCATAATCTCTTCTAAATCGGCGTTTGTGGTGATAGTGTATCCCCTCCTGGCTTTTACCCTCATCAGAGGACGAGAATGCTTCAAAGTTAAATGATTCCGGGGGCTAATTTGATTTGCATCACCAAAGACTAGTCGGGCTCTTATCTCCTGAACTGCGGAATCAAGCTCCAACTCAACCGCACATGAATTTCTAATCATGCTTAACTTAGGCCAGGTCGCGCGCTCGCCGTAAAGAAGAGCCTTTTCCATGAATTCGGGAGTAGGATTAGTCAATATGAGAGGTATATCTTTCCACCCAACTTGTGGCAAGATCGTGATATGACCAGAATATTTTTGACTTAACACGGAGCTCATTTTGGTAGCTGCATTGGAAAGAATGCCAACTTCGGCCAGCATACGTAATCTATGAAGGGCTTCATCTTTCGCGAGTTGTGTGATTGTGCTGATCCAGCCAGGAACTGGATCTAGTAATGGCTTGGGATTTGCTCGATGCTCATCTGCTAAAAACGGTATTACGTGGGGATTAACTTGAGACACAATAAAGTGGTTAACATTAAACATTTCAGCGATCCGAGTCATTGGTACGTCGCCTTCGACACTTCCATCGATCCATTGTTGAGGGGTGGGGTTCCAAGGAGCATACTCATCGGTGATAGGATCTTTGATGAGGAGGGACGATGCAGCGAAAATCATAGGAACGGAACAAGATGCTGCAACTGCTGACCAAATCATGACATTGGGTGCTGTGATGTAGTTGAGAATCCTTGGAAGCTCATATACTGAAGCTGATGAGACACAAATATTGAGAATTCTTCTTGTGCGATTGTAGGCCTCCTGAAAAGTCATATCGCCAATCATATTCTGCATAACTTCAACGAGGAACTTATTGTCAATCCAAGCACCCTTGGTCAAAAGACGATGAAGACGTGTCAGAATAGAATCAGGGTTGTTACTGTCTTCGAATACTGCTAAATTACTTTCATGGGCAAAGCTGGCAAGGACTCCAGGGATTTCAGCATCAGTTAAGGTACACAAGATTGAAGACACAATGCTGCCGGCAGAAGAGCCTGAAATTATTCGTGGAAGAGATTTGACATCAAATATAGCTTTCAAAACCCCTATGTGATTCATTCCGAAGGTGCCCCCACCGCTGAGTAAAAGAGCACTTCGTCCAAAAGCCTGTCTAGCACATAAAACCTGGTCGAGGATAGTCCCCATATCGACGTCAGGAGGAAGCTCGTTCTTGGTAACTTCAACTAAAGTCCGAATCATGGCAAGTGCTGAATTAATGTAGTTTTCGATCAAGTCTTTTGTTCCAATATAAGAATGAGTGTAAAGCTGTGTATTCCCAATACCGCCTAAGTCCCTTGATAACGATGTGCGTATTAGATTTAACATTTGCTTGATATCGCCGGATTTTCTAGCATCGTTTAACTGCTTCAATTTCATCTCGATTAAAGGTGCATCAAACTCATCCGACTGGTTATCGAACTTCCAAGCCTCATTGTTTTCCATCACGTCCAACTCCCTGGCCGTAGCTCTCCACTCTTCTGCGGAGGTGGCATTTTTCAAGCGTAAGACGAGTAAGCGCTTTTTCTCCTCTTCTTGAGCGT
Organism: Podosphaera aphanis; assembly: GCA_022627015.2. Taxonomy (NCBI): domain Eukaryota; kingdom Fungi; phylum Ascomycota; class Leotiomycetes; order Helotiales; family Erysiphaceae; genus Podosphaera; species Podosphaera aphanis. The sequence continues at coordinate 7,970 of JAKRRZ010000694.1, read as the reverse complement.
TGGAGGCTGAAAAGTGGGATAAATTTTGTGTTCCGAGAAGAGTACTGTGAAGCAGCTGGGCGCTGTTTTTTACCATACGTGCGGCAGGCGAGAAGAGACCCCATGTTTCAGGTACCGAATTTGATGCTGTATTAGCTGCTTGTGTGCAAATTGGAGAAGCGTTCATTTTCGACTGATCTTTGGCGTATAGGGATGGATGAAGAGTAAGAAAGAAGAGGGGACTGAGGAAGCGTAGAGTCTATTGCGACGAGTGATGCCGAGACGGAAGAGGTTGTGATTTTGTATTATAGCTCGACACAGCTTGTATTGACCAGGGGAGAGTATGCGCCGTGCTTCGTGAATTTGAAGCAATAGTAGAGCAGCCATTGTATTATATTTATTCTTATTACTTTGTTCAAAATAAAATATTATATAGAGTTGACGTCATATTAAGGATAAGTTTCTGCAAGTTCGGAAACGCTACTTGTTGGGGTTCGGGAGCGAGTCATCGACAGGAAAGATCATCAGTTGAGATTGATTTGTTCAGGGTCTTATCTTAGTACGAGTGTTTCTCCAATGAAGTTTCCCCTGATCATCTTTGCCCGGGCGCTAGGGCCATTCCCGGCAATAAGTTTAGCTATTTTTATTAGTGGCCCATGCTTACTTGTACATGTATAATTTTATTCTTGATGTTTGTTGTGAAAGAGGCGATGAAAGTTTAAAGGTTCACATTTGAATCTAGAGCATAAACTAATTTGTGCAGATACACATGTGGCTATGACGCTGTGGTCATACAGAGGGAGAAACAAAGTAACTTCGCTCAGTATCACTGAGTCGAGTCGAGTCGAGTTGTGTTGTGGACCATATCATATTTTACTTCTACAACAGGAGAAGGTCTAGGGTCAAACCATTCCATGAACTACGTGTCTTCATCTGAATAATGAATGAAATCTCGCGTTTTGAATACACAATTGTGACTAAATCGTGCTGAGATAAAGTGATACCATGGACTCTAGACCCGTTTAGATAGGTTAATGCGGCATGGAAATGTATAAGAATAATATTCGTAGAAAAGAGTAACAATAGACAGCGATGAAGAGAAATGAACTGATGGCTGAGAGAACCAGAGTAGACTTATTTTGATACCGAAATACTACGATATGATCTAAAGTTCTTGATAATACAGTTGAACCTGTCTAAATGCAACGCCTCGGTAGTACAAAATTTTGCACTTGCAGGGCTACCAGATTATTGATTTTCGGTACGCCAGTAGCCCTGTATGTGCAAAAATTTTGGACTACTGAGGCCTTTCATTTAGACAGGTTCAACTGTAGTTTGAGTATTCTCGAGGTGAAAGTGACCTCCGAACTTTCATTCCGGTTGTCCGGAGTTCAAAACTGCATTTTTGCGCACATATGCTTATCTCTAGACCTTGTGCGAAGATTCTGAAACTATCAGTGTGTGGTTTGAACTGAGCAGATGGTTCATCAAAAAAAACTTTCCTTCCGCGATGTCTCTGTATCTTCAGGTTTCAAAGACGTCGCAGGAATCATTCGATTAAAACCTCGTTGTCAAATTCAATCCTGTAGACGAACAGGCGATAGTTTTGTTACTGTCATCATCTAGAAAGGCATATGTGTAGTAATTATTATCATCGTGATGATTAATTGTCAGAAGTGAATTGAGTCGCATCCTAATCTTGGAGAAAATGTCGCGGGCTGTCCGTCATCGTTGGTCATTTCTTTCATGGGGCTTTGAGGTCGTTTGGAAAGGGAGTAAATAGATGCAGCAACATGACATCCCTTTTCTAATACATGTAACGCCATTATTATTATTATTATCATCATCATCATCATCATCATTATGATTATTACTATGAGTGACACGAACTTATGGAATTTACTTGAAATGGAACAATCTCAATACATGGATAATTATGAAATCCATTTAACATGTAAAAGTGAACCGAAATCTGTGAATGTAACATCCTACATACGCTTCATCACCTGATTTGCCCTGTTGACCTCCATCAGCAGTTGTAACTGCCTGTCCTGTGATTTCTCGACAACGTGATTGTCTACTCATTCCTCTATGTATGCAGAGTTCTCTTAGGTACCAGATATTTGCGAACAGGCCTCGGATGTCTACTCAAGCAATCAAGCAAAATATTCGAGGGGCGCATGGGATGAATAATTCTATTTCTAGAGGCGGGAAAAAGGTCACCGAAAAAATGATGACGCAATCCCAGATTTCATTGCGCTCCACGGCGGCTTGCTGTTTGTGAACATTTATCACTACTCATCCTATTCTGAGAGGTATATATATAGCTACAATGTGTATTTCTTTTTTTAAAAGATGTTCTTATAAAATTGAGCCTGGTGAGATCACAAAAATATTATATGTGCTAATTACTACAGTTGGCGAGAGAATATAAAACAGGCAGGCAGGCAGGCAGGTATGGGTTAACAGGGTGAAGGACGGCCCAGGGAAATTGGACTCTATGTAGCTTCTGATCTGGTCCGACTCAGATTGGAAAATCCTCCAAAGATCTCTCTTCTCATGTCCTCCAAAGGTCTCTCATCTCATGCCCTCCAAAGATCTCCCATCTCATGTTCTCCAAAGATCTCCCATCTCATGTCCTCCAGAGGTCTCTCATCTCATGTCCTCCAAAGATCTCCCATCTCATGTCCTCCAAAGATCTCCCATCCCATGTCCTCCAAAGATCTCCCATCTCATGTTCTCCAAAGATCTCCCATCTCATGTCCTCCAAAGATCTCCCATCTCATATTCTCCAAAGATCTCCCGTCTCATGTTCTCCAAAGATCTCCCATCTCATGTCCTCCAAAGATCTCCCATCTCATATTCTCCAAATATCTCCCGTCTCATGTCCTCCAAAGATCTCCCATCTCATGTCCTCGAAAGATCTCCCGTCTCATGTTCTCCAAAGATCTCCCGTCTCATGTCCTCGAAAGATCTTCCGTCTTATATCCTCGAGAGATCTCCCGTCTCATGTGGTATGTAAGTGATTACTATCTAAAAGTTCGGATGATTATCCATGAAGAATTTCTGTTTCGTTGGCTTGAGGAAAGATATTGGAGGACTGAAGGCTTCATCCGTATTTTGATTAGGGGTTGGCTAAAACACAATCGAGTGTAGATAAGCTTAATAGAACTCACCTTTGGCGGCAGATCTCCTTCCCCGATAAGGCATACAATTAATAAAATGTCTTAGGATATCTCTTCGCTGCATCGTACGCTAGCTCCTAACCAATAATTATCTAGGGCGACTAGCTATGACTGTTTTACAAGTATTCTTTCACAACTACAGTATGATCTATGTACACGTAATCCTTAGGAGGTGAAAATTAGATCGATATATTTGGACAACTAAACACAAGTCCACCCAATATAAGGACTGCTCCCCCCTCGAAGCAAGAAATTTTGGTTTATGATAGAACTTCATTAAGTCTATTATAGGCAGAAAGAATAGAGGTAAGGTGGATAGAGATATCAATCGTAAAATTTTGTCAACTTAAGAAAATTATTACATAGAGAACGTTGGATCGAATTAAAGCAATAGTGATTTGAGTGTACTACGCGCGGATTTAGTTCGAGGAGTATTGAGGAAAAGAACTCTTGGGACAGTGAATACGTTTTTATAAGACCTCATTTTCATCAGCGAGTGTAAATTATTTCTCTGGATAATTTTCTACTCCAAATGAAGAACCATAAAAACATTAAAATCTCGTTAACATTGTATGATGGCCAAGCCTTAGTTATGGTTGAGATTCAGAAAAGGATTTGATTACATTACCTTAATATATTTGAATGGGCGATTACAAGCATGTGCTATTGATACTATGGGCCGACAGGAGATCTTTCACCTACTTGAGATTGCTTCATAGGACTATCGGTTCTATATCTGTGTCTATGGCTGAGGTTAGAGTACTACCAGTATTTAAAGTTACTGGTAGCCTTGAGTGACAAGAGCGGCGATCATGGCCTTTGCCTTGACATATACTACAAGTTCGACGGATAATCTCGGATTATCTCATGGTGAGCTTTTAGTCGACCATGCTTGCCCTTTGGGCGACCTTTTATCGCAGCCATTTGAGGATTTGGGGCGTCATTACTTGCGAGGGTGTAGTTGACTCTGATAGAGTCACTTTCTCAAAGGTTTTGCTGTGGCTGTGACATTTACAGCAAGGGAATTTTCAGATGCCATCACTACTGGCGATGCAGTGTTCCACCTCTAACCTATTAAAACGTATTTGGGAGGTATAACATTGTTCGACTATTCTGTGAGACTTCGACCAATAGTTGTCGAGGCAAAAAAGCTGAAGTACGGTTACTAAATTGTTCAAGACTTGAATAAATGGGCAAATACCTTCAATATTATGAGCTGTTTCAACTAAATGGACATTTCCGTTGTCACCAGCTTCGTCATCATCGATTTGGTCGAAAACATAAGTGACTACTCGGCACGGGAGGCTTCTATATTTCGACATGGGAAGGAAACAGGAGAGGAGGAAGAGGAGGCCATTGTTAGGAGTTGAAATTTAGATTGATAGAATCTGGGAACGCGCCAACATACACAATAACGTAAACATTCGAGTTTTTACGGGTAATTGCTATTGTGCGGCCCATGTCGAAATAAACGAGAAATTTCCTAACTAGGTAGTCAAATCGCACTAGCACAGCACGATTTTATCCTCGAGCTGCAATTATTATAAAATCGCGTGTCCAAATCAAATTTTGAGTTAATGACAGGAGCAGGGGCTATTTACGACCCTAGTCACAGTAGATGTAACATTAATTGGCTGAAATCAAATTGATACTACAATTAGGTGGGATATAAACCCTATCTACCTATACTTTCTTAAATGTATCCGATCTTACACCTTTTTACATGGCATTATTACATCAAACAACGTCTAATCTTCGACGACGGTTACCCTTCGTCTACCACACGTACGATATATGTGTCCTGGTTGACGACATCCGCTACAAAGGCGTTGCGCTCCACTACCAGAAGAAGATGGGTTTCGTGAGCTCATAGATAAAGCTGGCGGTGCTAAATCTACATCTTCGATAATAATGGAAGCCGCTTGCTCCTGACGCGAAGGTTGACGTTGAGTTGAGTTGATGAGGCCGTTTACGACCGAATTTGTTGGGGTAAGGTTTGCTGCCAATCTCATCCTCTTTGATCTTCTTATGACTAGATCTCTTATTTCATTAACTCCAGGATTCATAAGATGGGATCCACCAAATGTCTGAACAGTGTCATCCCGACTCCATGACATACCGTCTAGGTCTATTTTATTGTCCCCAAAATTGACGATTTTTTCCCGTTAATTTTCAAACGTACTGGGTGGGATTAGGTGCCAGTGTCGATGGAAATCCGTCGTTGTTAGCCGCTGATAGGATAGCAACTTTTGCTCGATGATGTGGTAGCACGGCAATCCCATGGAGACCGTGAAATTATACGTACATTCAGGAATTGGAATACCGAATTTCCGAAGCCTTGATTGGTGTTTTTCGTGTTAAGCCTTCTGATCTTCGACAAGCTTCAAGACGTGTCGGCAAATCAAAGAGTTAACTCCACGGTAAAGTGAGCCACTCGTAATTCCCTTGCCTTGTTTTTTATGAAGCATATCTTGGTATCTTTGATGTTGCTCACCCAGCGCAGTTTTGATCCTTTTGACGACTGTAAAAAGGTGCCCAGTTGAATCACCTATGAACATTTTGACATAATGGTGGGTACCTTCGACCTTTCTAGTGGTTAAATGCCCAAGGTGAAGGTGCCCTTTTGTGTGGCAATAGACAAAGCAATCAGCATATGGTAGCCACGTGTCCTTAAGGTAAGTCACAACTTGCTGATCATAAGGATGCACAACTGTCCATTTAGCGCTACAGCTGCTCCATTTTTCAGAAAAATCAGCAACTGTTGTCGGATGGACTACCTCCATAAAATCTTCAGTCAAATCTTTGATGCCATCATCATCTAGTCCTTTTCCAAGAAAGGATTGAAACGCCATCTTGATATGCCAGAAACAAAGGATATTTTTTGCCAGGGGAAATTCCTGTTCGATTGCATTCATTAATACTAGTTCCCGATCAGTAGCAATAACCCCAGGCTCGGGTATATTGTTCTGTTGTAAGATTTTCCGCAAGGTACCTAATGCCCAAATATAATCCGCCTCAGTTTCTCGAATGAGGAATGCATAGCTGACTTCAAATGTCGTGTTTATGTTTGTGCAGCCATCGATATGAAGTAGTGGCATGCCAAAACCGTTTGTGCTATAAATAAAATCCATGATAATAATTTCAGGAAACTGGCGTAGTAGAGCTATCGAAGTAGTATGTTGAAAGAAGAGATGCGTTAAACAATCATCTGTATCTACTAAATAATCATACCACCACTTTCTATCTTCGTTGCCAGAGTCAGAATCATCCTTTTCTTCGAGTAGTCTTAGCAGCGCAGATATGGGTGACTGATCTCCTAACTGAAATTTTCGATGTTTTGCAATACAGTTGTAAACTGCGGTGGAAGTCGCATGACCACCTTTGCTGCGTAGTTCTGCTAAAATTATCCTTGGGGGAATACCAAGCTCTGATTTATCAATAACTTCCTTCTTCTCGGTCTCAGACAATCGCGTATTTGACGGGTGGCTATATGCCGAGACAGAGGGTGGGTGGTTGTGATTCGGGTTGCTGATATCGATAATATATTCATCGCCTGAAAGACGAATTGAGAGAGCAAATTCGCAGTCGCATCGTATACTACCAGATCGTCTGATACCCTTAGATCTACTCTCCCCACTCCCTAGACGATCGCAAACTACTTGACGCGATGTAATAACGCCCTGGCGATTGGTTTTTTTGCCCAACATGCGTAAACCATATCCATTTTCTACTGCAATAGTACGGCAAGCGCTTAGCGCACTTTCGTTACTGAAAAAACGATCCGTAAATCGGGAGTTCTGGGCAATACACATGATGAATACTAGTAGATGATATGTCAAGAGTGTTTGATTGTGTACTGCTGGATGGGTAACTAAAACACCATGATAGGATTTAAGATTACTTTCAACAGTACGAGGTACAGGTTTTTGAACGTAGGTGCAATAGTGGAGGGAGAAGAGGACGAATGGATTGATACTATCGAAAGCTTTGTTTCTATGGTTCAACTTAGACTCGAAAATGTTTATCTACATGTACTTCCTAGTTGCTAGGCCAGAATAGCCCCTGCTCTTATTACTAAATCAAAATTTGATTTGGACACGCGATTTTATAATACTTGCAGCTCGAGGATAGAATCGTGCTGTGCTAGTGCGATTTGACTACCTAGTTAGGTAATATCTCGTTTATTTCGACATGGGCCGCACAATAGCAATTACCTCTACACGTAGTTGTTGCGAGTCACTTCTCCGCACCCTACCAAACGCCGCACCCTACCTCGGATATATAGGGTCGGATGGTGGTGTGGTACACCGTCCGGGCCGTTCTCCCAAGTAGAGTCTGGGCAGCTTGGACACATGCCCCACTCGAGACAGGAGAAAGCTGGTTCGAATCCAGTAAGACCTGTTAACCACACTCTCTTGCGGTGGTGTTTTTCTCATAGCTTGATGAAAGCGTATTCAGATAACCATGGGTTTTTCCCGCTTTTCCCTGTGGTGGGTATTCACGGAAGAGGTTACATGTCGCAAGACGTTATCCTCGTAGTGGTATCTGCAAATGAAATCTGAGTATGAGTGTTCCAGAACGTCAAAATGAGTCATTCTATAAGAAACATACCTTCCGTAATCATACGTGTCATAGCTTCAGGCTGCATACACAAGAATGATTAAAAAAAATAAAAAAAAACCTCGGACATAAGTATTTCCGTTAATTTATCACATGATCGAGACTCTGGCCCAATGAATTAGAAAATAAGGTGTAGATTTAGTGGTTGTCGGGACAGCATTTGATATTGATATCTTTTGCTCTAAT
>JAKRRZ010000693.1:0-12187 GCA_022627015.2 Podosphaera aphanis | reverse complement strand
ACAGTAGCCCGGAAAGTACAGCAGCGGAGGCTTATACGCGTTCACTTTTCATGGGGCAGGTGCCTACAGAGGTGGTACGGAACTTTGCGAGAATGATAGCGGAGTGTAACCTCGAAGGTACGAAGAACGAGTTTTGACCGTCGGAAAATGTCCTGCACAGGGTCTGATGACACCCGCACAGCTATGGTTGGTAGCAGAAAAGCTCCCCCTCTATTTATACAGTTTTATGTTCATGGCATTATTACTCGGTCAGTTTTTTATCAGGTGCTTTTTTCCTTGTGTCCGTATCTCAGATGAAGCTAGCGCGGGCCGGCGCTGGTATATTTCTAACAACAATCTTCAGGCGAGCTTGAGAAGGAACGAAGCAGCCATCACAACAAGCATAGATTACTTTTAGCCGTAGAAGAAAATCCGCGAGGCCCACGCTCGCACCAGATTCAGAAATTGACGCACTATCTATCTCACGTTGTCTTTTGCTCTTCTCTCTCCCACTTCACGTATCCGCGAGACCTCTATGTATGCTTCCTCGCCCTGAATTCCACGTGCGTAACGGTGAAGTGACTGCCTGATCTTCCGATCAGGGAGGCCATCCATGACGAGCTGATTCGGAGCTCCATGGGCTCGGCTCGGCTTCCGTGTTCTTCTGGGCCGCCCGCCCTTGTCCACATTCGCGCCTGCCGCCCCGGGGTCGGGCCGCCAAATGGCGGTCCTCGTCGCACACAGCTAGCCCGCCGCGCCGAGCAGCGGTCGAGTCAGCCCCGTACATACGCATCTACAACACGTGCACACGGCGCAGCGACCATGCCGAGCGTCACGGCATCGACTCCCGGCCGGCCGGCGCTTGTCATCTATATCCGATGATGAGCACATCCACCGAGGCCGCCGAGGCCGTCAGCACGCACGCACGCCGGGGCGCATCCTCGATTACAGAGCCGCGCGCAGCGCTCGCCATCGGGATCCAGCGGGATCCGAAGACGGGTTCAGCTCGTGGCACACCCCGCGACAGCGATGGGCGGTGATTCGCGCCGACGCACGGCCCATCGGGCGCACGACATGTCACGCGCGCGGACGGCGATCGCAGCTGCACCTCCGGGCCCCATGTTTGACTTCGCGGGTCCACATCTGGGGGCCGGTGTCGTCATGACGATCGGCGCGCGCGCCAAGCTGACCCTTTTCCCGTTGCCCTCGGTCGTGGGGGGTGCGCGGCATGATCAGGACCCTTAAGCCCCCGAGCTCGGCTAAACTGGGTTTAATAAGGGTGGCGCCTCACTTCATGCACATTTGAATGCTTCAATTTGTTAGTGGTGCATATCGACGAAAAGTAAAAATAATTGTGATGGACCTGCCTTAGTCTAGAGCTTGTATGGATCGAGATCTTTGATTTACTGTAATGTATTTACATGAACAGCCCACAATACCGGTCATGGTAAGTGGCATGGAGAGACCTGAACGGATGGCTTTTTTTTCACTGAGTCATCATTACTGAAACACACACGCACGATAGATATATCGAAGCTCTCTTGCCAATTTTTACTAAAGAAGAGTAATCCGAAGTAAAATCCTTATTTTTGAGTCACCTTTAGGCTGCCGTCCTCTCAACGTCATATTTCTCCTTCCAGATCCTGTTAAGAAAGCAAGAATTAGTATAATAAATTCAGAAGCAGAGTCTTTTAGACCGCAGCCACCTGTGTCACCTGACGGAAACGTTTGACGTTAAAGTGTAAGCCCTAACCAATAGTAGGACTGTAGCACGTATGAGGATAGTCATAAAGAATCGTATTCGACTTACCAAGAGTTTCCCAAAGTTTTGCTGCCTTTTTGCTCAGCTAGCCTGTAATATCTTGCAGCCAAAACCTATTTAACAGATGTCAGCAGCCCTACTCTATGAGTGGTTCCTTTGTTGTGTGTGGCTCTGTCTTTGATCGAAGCAAAAGTTTATTGGAAGCCCTATTGCTGCCCAAAACCAGCCATCGGATATAGAGGAGTTTGCCGTCTTCAAAACATACCTTATCTTTCCTACATCCAAAGCCTTCGAGGTAACACCGGGCAACCTCATTCATAGCATCTTAAAAAAATAAGCAAGCTGCTGCTCTATCAAGCCTTCATAATTTACTTACCTGTATCACCCAAATTTGCAGCAGTCTCGTAGTACTTTTCCCAGAATAAGCAGGGGTTTGAACGCAATCACATCTTCGGATGAGCTCACCTGCTTCGCCGCTACTTTGTCCTCTTGAACTCCCCAACCATGCCGAAAGCAGTTAGCTAGTTCAAATATTGCTAGAACCAATTCGCCTTTGGCCGCCCCTCCATCCTTCAAACCTGCTTGGAGTGCCAACTCCTCGATCGTTGCTGCGTTCGAGGCTGCTGCAGATAGATACTTGATGGCTTCCACTGGATTAGGAGTACATCCCCAGCCATGCCTGAAAAATTATTAGCATGTTCTTTAAAGTATAACTCAAATCAGGGTTTTGAGCGACCATGTAATATATTTCAGACATACATCAAAACTGTGGGCGATGGGAGGTGCATACCTTAATGAAAGTCCATAGAGAACTTGGCTTAAAGCATTATTTTTTCCCGAAGGATCTGCCAGTCGGCCAAACATTTGTGTAGAAGCTTCCAAATGTCCGGATTCGTGGAGTCTGATGGCTTCTTGTATACTATCATCCGTAGGCCTGGGGGATGACAATCCATCCCCTACATAAGAGTCTACTCCTGAAGACATAATACTCTCCGTACCTAGATGCGTCGATGTCACACCCGATAATATTGACCGGCTTTGCATCTTTTCGTTTTTGGCAAGGCAGGTCGCGCGCTTCTCCCATTCTGATGAGATCCCATCATCTTTAGACTTTCTATGTGAAGGAATAATTTCTATTTCAGGTAGGTCAGTGGGTACGTTTTCTGAGGTCTCGATCTTCCTTAAATGGAGCCGATCCGATAACTTCTGAAAAGTCGAGGATTTTGGTGTTTGGCTTTGAGGTGAGTTCAGAGGAGAGATTTTGGAAGACTTGGACGTGAGCCGTAACTTGGTTGATAGACGCTTAGTCTTTTGTATGATTTCCCTAGAATTTGAAGCCGTGTTTATGTCGTCAGGGTGTGGGTGTGTTGGAGAAGTGGTCTCCTGTGTTGTTTGCGTCTGAGCAGGTACTTGGGAGCACAGAATCGTTCACGGTTACCTTCTTAATAATATCCCGAAGTGGCATTGCATACAATCAAATCACGAATTTTATGAAGTCGGAATGATTAACAATAAATGGATTGAAGATATAATGTTGATGATCACTAGGAATCTGTTGAAACATCACAATGAGGGATACACAGTTAAACATGATGATTGATCCATCACCTGTCACCTGGCAAATGATATGATCAGACTGTCTCTATTCGAGGACGCTTCATGTACTTTGTTACACGTACAGCCGAGCGCAATAGTTCAAACTTGAGATCATGGTAGATGATCCACTTGGAACTCGTATAGTGATGAGTGATCTGCTCTCTGTCCTGTTCAAAGGGTCCATGTTCGTTTTGAAGGATGCCATGGATGGGGTACTTTTATGACGATTCAATAGTTCCATATCGTGATATAGGAATTATCGCCCAAAGAGATTAGTTACATGGATATCTACGTGATACCGCGCTCCAGCATCAATAATTATCGATCTTTGATTTTTATGTTTATTTACACATTGTTCATTATCTAGTCATACAATTAATTACTGTAAATTACCACGAAGGGTCATGTGCTAGCCTATCTATGACTACATGTACTTATGTCAGTCTTCTTGGGAATTCAGACGCCATGAGATGCTGGATGTTGTTCAGAGCGTGAGAAAAATTCCTGTGTGATTCTCCCTACCGAATATGCTCTAGCTAAGAAAAGACTGTACCTATTGTCGTTGTTAAAATCTAGAAGTGTTTAAATGTGAGCTCAGGCTCGTGAGCCTCAGTTGATTCTGGTAAAGCGGACTAGCTTCTCGATCAATTTTGATAACAGGCCCATCGAGGAACAAATTCTCTGTGATTTCTAACATAGCCAGCTTCTTTGCTATTAAAACTGTAATTCTGGTCCTATAACTACCGTTAACTGAACTTCCAAAGTTTAACTAGCAAGCTGTTCTCCATATTGGATCCGGGTTCATGTTCCATAAATATTCTCTTGGGGATCTCAAACTCAATTGTGGGTATTTTTTTAATATCTTTAGAGGTTTCTGCCTCTAACATCTAAAGTATTAGTTAGCAAAATATCCGAAGTTTTGGGAGATTTATAACATACGCTTCCATACGAGTGGTCTAGAAAATCTTCAATATTGTAAGAGCTCTTTGTAAATTGTTCCGAAATAATTTTCGCCAGTGTTGCGACATTAGGATGATAATGTGATTGGAGCATCACAATTTCCCAAAGACTGCTCTCAATGGCATTTGTTTCCATAGGATCTTTTTCATCCATTAGATAAGGGTCACTCATCCCATTTTCCTTTAAGATGCTTATCGATTCTGGATCCTTGGTTACTCTGTGCATCATGAAGGTACATGTAGGATGCTTTCTCAGAAGATTGTATATCCATGGCACGACAGCGACAATTCCGGAAGGTGGGGCGTTCAAAGATAGTCTAGAGAGCCTTTTAATAAAGCTAGCCACCAAAACAGCAGGTAAATGGGTCGATCCTAAGAAAGTGTCTAAAAGCCTGAAAAACATAGATCGATGCTTGGAGTGTAATAGGTTTGCGTCGAGAAGTGAGTAAAGCTTTTTGTAAAAAGAGGGGTAGTCGAGATTTTTTTCTTGAATAAGGTAGAATACACCGGATAGTGCTAAAAGTGAAGTCGAGCCTCCCAAGTCGTATGAATCAACCAAGAAGTCCATAAGAAGCTCTGGTTTTATAAACCATGGTACAATTGATTTGACAAGCACCCTCAGAATTGACTTTCTCTGGTATTTATTTAATTCAAATTTTATTAATGCAAGCCAGGCATTCTGAGCACGCTTTTTATGCTGAGTGAGGGAATATAGTAAATGGTTTTTATTCGGAGGCTCGGTTAAGTAAAAGTCCTCTATCTCTTCCTTAGATTCAGGGATGGACTCAATCGAAGTCAAAAGTTCAAGAACGTTGTGAAATGTGACGTTGCTAGATTCGAACCCTTCATCTGCGCTAATTATTTTACTGATTGCTGTCAGGAGGATACAAAATATTTATAAAATATGCATGGCGAGCTTACTCTATAGCCTCTAAAGCATAAAATCGAATGTCATCATACTCTTCCATGAATTTTTGGCCAAAGTTTTTTCTCACCGTTGTATCACATCCAGGATAAAGCAGTACTCGTATGATAGATGTTAAGAATGGCGTTGGGAATGAATACTCGGCCCCAGCTTGAAGATACTGGCCCTCCGTTTTTAGCAATTTCAAGCAAAGAGTTAGGATTGTAATCGATAGACGTTCATTCATAAGTAAGCTGATAAGAATCTCTTTATACTTGAAGTATCTTTCTTTTAGCCATTTAGTCACCACGATTTCCTTCTCTGAGGCACTGCGACCCTTAGACATGTCCCCCGAAGCCATGAATCTCGTGAAAACTCGACATAACGAAATTCCAGAAACCGTGAGAGTATCCTCATCACTTTCGTTTGATTCAAAAAGCTGGATTAAAGTTGTAATATTGTTGTAGTTCTTTTTCGATTTAAAAATCTCGTTCTCGAGTAAAAGTATTTGGGCTTGTTCATCTTGGTCGGCATTGTCGCTGCTTTCTGAGCGAGCACGTTTAGAAGTTGTGGTAGTGATTGAACTTTTCCTCTTCCTTTTGGTGGTGTATTCTTCGATGGTAGTAGCTGTCATTTTGCATAGACTCAGGCATGGAGCCACAATTTCAAATTTGAACGTCATGAGCAAATAAGGATTAACCTTTTTCCGCCTAAAATTAGTGCCAATTTACAACTTCATTGAACCTTGAGATTGAAGCATCCTTCCTACTTATTCAATGGCATCCCGTCTAGCTAAAAGCGCTCTAGGTAAGAACGATACCCGCACGATAGTTGGAATTTTTCCAAAGTCAATGACTTAAAATTATTTCCAGGCGCCGCCCGTGTGAGGCCAACGATTTCCGTGCGAACCTTGCCAGCTATCACAGCAACTCTCCAAAGCCACCGACCTTCCTCCAATGTTTATCCAGAAGATCCAAAGAAAAAAGCTCAATCAATTCTCGATTCCTTGCCTGGAAATTCCTTGATCTCCAAGACTGCGATTTTATCCTCTACGGCTGGCGTCGCCATTTACGCATTGAGCAATGAATATTATGTTTTTAACGAAGAAACTGTAGTGGCCTTTTGCTTGTTAAGCGTATGGACTGCTGTTTTCAAGTACGGGGGGCCTATGTACAAAGATTGGGCGGAAGGGCAGATCAACAAAATCAAGAATATCCTCAATGCGTCTCGAGCTGAACACACCGAGGCTGTGAAGAGCCGGATCGAAAATGTTAAGCAATTAGGGAGTGTTGTAGACATCACTAAGACTCTATTCGAAGTCTCAAAGGTAAATTGCTCCATTCAAAATATGTTCGATGGAATTCACTCAGGCTTTTAGGAAACTGCATTGCTCGAGTCGAAAGCTTATGAACTAGAGCAAAGAACTGCACTAGCTGCTGAAGCAAAGAACGTTCTGGACTCGTGGGTCAGATATGAGGGGCAGGTGAAGATTCGTGAACAGAAAGAACTTTCTAACACCGTCATGTCGAAGATCAAGAAGGAACTTGAAAATCCCAAAGTTCTGAATCAAATTCTGCAACAGAGTGTTGCAGATGTTGAGAGTAAATCAAAACATTTCAAGTTTGCATGCACGCGCTGACAAAGCAACAGAAATCGTTCAGTCGAAAGTACAATAAAGTCGCTAGAGAGATAAATGCTCAAAATCATTCCTTGTATTCAAAACAACTTCATCCCTCATGTATCAAACAAACACCAAATCATGATGGCCCGTCGAACCGCTGAGTCACAGTCAGTACGTTTTTTCATCGTCACTAAGCGCATGTCCCGCCTCATTATTAGAATCCATTTGCTAGTGTTTACTTGTACTAGTATTAGCTCTACCTTATTTAAGAGAAATTTAGTTGGTTAGTGTCGCAATGGTAGTCTATATCATTATTATACTGAGACCCCCATGCGTTACAGTAGCAGTTGCAAAATTGCAAAATATCATTTACTCTCTCGGTGGTATCTCACTTATCAATGATCAAAGCAAATACTCACACATGATTCCAGCTACGTAGAGTTCACGATAATTATCATTCCTGTCTAACTAGGTATAAGTGATAATTGTGTACTAACTTGTTTTTGAAGCAGAATTTGCCGAACTTAAATCCGAAGAAATAGTAAATAATTCTTCAGAATATGTAACACCAAGGCGATCACTACATGAAACATTCTCATAGAGTGGTTACAGTGAAGCTAGAGTCTATACTAACTTGTACACCATGTTGAATGCGCTACATATACCATTAAAAATTCGGGTTTATCATATCAACAGCCATTAGAGCGCTAAAACCGAACCTATGATTACCACATTCACGTGGCTATTATAATTTACCTAGGATAGTATATGCAGTAACATTTGGATGCTTTTCAATTTTACAAAATACTAACTTACCTGAAAGGGCACCAGAAGATATTGTTTGGATTGCTGTAACGGTCAGATGAATGATTCGACTGCAATTTAGAGATTACATGAGGAGTTAGGACTCCTATATCCTACACCGTGAGGCCAAATAATGTTGATAAATACTGTTTTGGGCTAGCTCCATCATTAAAATCAAAGTTCATGATCATGGTCTTAATGACATGTTCTATCATGCCTCCATACTGGACCCAACAAACATTAATTTTTGAGCCTCACAAAATGCTTGCTCTGAAATCTGTGATTCGAAGCTTTGCCATATTCTTCAGAGGTAATGAGAAATTTACTTACCAGGTGTTATAGCACAGCGTCCCCTATCATCCCTCGATGCGTAGTGATGTCGTGGAGCTCGAGCATGTATCTGGGCATTTAACTACGGATTGGAAAGTCCATCTTGTCGAACCAATGAGCAGCTTGGATCATCTCGAGAAGACCAGATCCTGGCTCCCATCATGTTCGACCAAAGGCAGGCAGCGAAGATGGCATGAGGAGACACGTAATCGCCGGGGGAGCAGATCACTGACCCCCTCACACGATATCTGCAAAACGAGTCTGAGTCAATTGCGACCCAGTGAGGACCAGAAATAACAATCTCCCGGCGCGGATGCCGCACGACGTCCAGAAACCAACCTTTTTCCATATCGGACCAGCATGATCGTGTGGAGGTGAGGGCGGCATCTGAACAGACCAATGCATAGTCCACTCCTCCCGGACAAATGTTCCGCCACCGTCTTTATGGCCCCTCGAAACCGAGGGGTAGGTAGGTAGATATCTTCGCTTCTCGTGAGTGGAATTGTAAAAATTCGGCACAAAAGTACGATTGAGTTTCGACTATGGGAATTGCTCGGCCACCGGACGCTACATCAAGCAAGTCTAAGGGCAGAAATCTTCCGAAAAGCTGATTTGGAGCTGAATCTATGCCTTAAATTGGAGAAGATAGTCTCAAAAAATGGTTCAACCTCTTATCAAATAGCCTTGGAATGGCATGAAATTTTCTACCCGACTCCTGGTATATGGTCATAGGAGTCAGCCACTCCTGCATCCCTCTGGGTATGCCAGGTATTCCAACCCCTTGATTCGGAGTATTTTTCAGCCATAAAATCATGTTACCCACGAAGAACAGGGTTTACTCGTTCACAGATAATGCCGCCTCCGTAAAGAAAATTAAATTATTGATGAAAAAGATTGGCTTTTCAATTTATTTAGACGACTAAGTCTGATAGGATATAGACTTAAATATATGCTCAATCACAAATATTTTCCCCATGGTGAGTCAAACGCCGGTATTGTCATCAACATACTTCTCTCGATGAATTTTTGCCACACATAGTAGTCAGCTTCAGTAAGCTCGGTAAACCGTTACGACCCGATAATAGAAGAGGATCAATCGATACCAACATAGCATTGGAAATATGCCTATCGCTGTTATTGTAGGTGTCTCACAATTCTAAAATGTTCGAAGAATAGGATGTCAAAACAAGCACATTATTGTTTCTGTGGCCTAAAGGGCACCTAATGAAACCTATTCAAAAGATTTTATCTGCCTAATTATAACAATTAACTTTCATAGCCGGCAGTCAATATTAAGTTGTCCAAAAATCTTCGATCTCCATGGCAAGCCTCCCTATTGAGAGTGTTAATCATAGGAAAAGATGGTGGGAAATTCACAGCTCTAACGAGATGAATCAAAGTATTTGTTCAGGAAGAGTGTTACGCTCAGGGGTATCGGTAGTTTCGGTAGGAGAAATCACTAAAAGCGTCTTTTGAGGCAAATACGACGATCATGGCCTTTCCAATGACGTAGACCCATGCGCGAGGCATTGCTTCGTGACGAGTTTTCAATCGACCTTTCTAACTATTTGGGCGATCTTTTTTTGCTGTTATCTGTTGGTTCTGCAGCAAAATTACTCGGGAAACATGGACGGGTGTTGATAGAATAGCAGCCGCAGGGGTGCTCGATGAGGTCTCCGTTACCAATGAATGATCTATTGATGTCGGCGCTGCATTGTACCATCTCCAATGATCCAAAATGTATTGGGATGAAAAGATATTGAAGTTCAGTTGCAAAAGACATCGGATAACATGACGACAGATGATCTCGATACTTGAAAAAAATTTGCAGGGAGAATCGAAAGAATATCTTTCTCTTGATCTCCTCTGAAAAGACTGACAAAAAAAGATAACGATGCTGTTTGCACACAACTATAACTAAGCGAGAGTAAAAATTGTTTCTTCAATAATTCAAAGGCATAGAAAGAGTAAACTCCCAGCGTAAAATCTTCTATTACCATTTTCGTCGAAGGTCTAAGAACCTGATTTTGGCGTTCAGAGCTTTTTTTCACTCGAGCAAGTCTCCTATCAACCGTTGCATCTTTATATCGTTTCACAAAATCAATCATGATGGTTGTTCTTGAAAGTACTCGTCAAAGAATGAATTCATTGACTCTGACCGACCCCTGTGTCGTCAATATACCAGCAGTTAATATCTCCTTTACGCTGCAAGGCATCCATCTCTCTTTAATTCGGAATAATTCGGGGAGATGGGTGTTCAAGATAGGGTTGTATTTCGGTAGAGGTAACAGCCATTGGCGTTCAACTACGTCAACTCCTTCATTCATCAATGGCCGTGATTCATCCTTGAATGCATTGAATCTGTCCCCGAGTAGACCAGCAAGCTTTTCAGGAAACTTTCGGTATATGTGCCAGGTACACAGGTAGTGTTTTGTTGATGAAGGGAAGACTTCTTAAATAGCCTTTGCAATTGCTGGATACTGATCGGTCATGATGGCAGAAGGATATCTACCATCATCAGCTGAGATCCATTCGAATATTAGTGCCTTCTCCGTCTGGACCAGACCAAGCTATTTCTTGGTAGGTCAGCCACAGAAGGAGAGAGGCTTGTACTGAATGATCTTATTTTGGTAGAGATGTTTCTTCTAATCGTTTGCGAGGGACAACCGATCTAGTTTCGGATTGCAGGAGCAGAATGACTTTGTCCTTCGATAAATTCCAAGCCCTAGCTTTTCCACCATCTTAAATCAAGAATCGATGAGCCTCGAAATTGTTCTTTAAACTTGGTATGGGACGACACAACGACCCTGTGTACATCTGGCACATGTAGACGATGATGCTGACTTGGAGTATCTTGTATCCCATAAATCTGTATTCTCGTGCAAGGTCCATCAATTTGTCTTTTCGTGACCCTTTTGGATACGATTTCCTATCTATGTGGCCGAATGCTTTGCATCCAAAAACTTTGAAATGTCGGATTGTAACTGAATTGCCCATCCAAGCTTCTTCAGGAGAGACGTGCTTGATAATTTCCTGTCTATCGATAAGTCTTTTTGTGGCAGGACCCGGCCTAATTCGATTCGTAATATAGGCATGAGTTTTCGCTGCTTCGAAACAGACCTCTACAGGAAGTGTAGCTTCTTTGATTATCGCTCTTCTTTTATCATTGCCGTAGTTTGCATAGATCTTTCTGCTCCACCGTTTTTGTGCGATGAATAGGGGGCAGTGCATTGAGACACTACATCGTTATTTCGTTGGCACGTTTTCAGAACCGTTGGAATTTCGCCCGCATTGTCATTACAAACTGCTTATGTCGGACATCTGCTTTGCCTTTCAACCATATTGCCACACTCGTTTAATTCTTGAACAATGCTGGATTTGAATTTGAGTGGCAACACCCTTTTTGTTCTGGTGAAGTTGTCGATTAATTATCTATGACCGTCTATGGCCTGCAAGGTCTAAAGATATTAATGCCAAATTTTCATTCTCATGCTCAACTAAAGTTTTGGGTCGGAATCTTTTCATTTTTGTTGCAAGACAAACAATATATAGTTCAAATTTGGGCCGAATCTAAACAGACTAATTTGAATTTGTTAGGGTATGCGGCATTGAAATTATCAGAGGCCCTACATGACCGCATCTACGATGTTGAAGCCAATATCTCTCAATTCAGCATTTATCTAAGATCTCTCCTCTTGAATATAGTAGTTTCCTATCATCTAGAACGTCTTTGTAAATAATATTATCAGTAGCCTCATCGGTAATCATCTCATCCGCTGACAAAATAAGACCTTCACAGAATGGAACGTTCCTTTGGGCCAGATATATGGTCAACTTTGTAAAGGTCAGTTTTAAGGCTGCAGAGAGAATGAGTTTATTATCACGACCATGAAATAACATTCGTTTATCGTCCAAACTACCTATCGTCCCATTTCTTTCACAAAATTTCGTGGTTGATAACAGGTTCACGTCAAATTTTTCTACCAACAACAAATCGGGTATTATCTTACTGCTCATATCGGGAAATTTCAAGAACACATTTCCCTTATTGTCTGAAAATAAGATTTCTTCCTTCAACCTTAATATACAAGCACGGTATTAGGGAACCTTAATGCACCCTGGGAATCGGTGCTATCACGTGAATGATTGACAAAAATAATCTGAAAATAATGGTTAGCGTGCGATAATTAAAGGGGACCCTTGTAAATAACGTCCTAGCCTATTCTGAAATA
>JAKRRZ010000692.1:0-17226 GCA_022627015.2 Podosphaera aphanis | reverse complement strand
CATGTTGACAATATTAGCTAGCAAGGGTATAAGCCAGATCTGGCTAGTCGTCTGGAAGTACCTTGCTTGCATGGTTGTGGTACCTTTCGTTTAGCATTTTGCTACCTTGCGTTTAGAATTCCCGGTGGAGAAGTGCTGCACAAATGGCTTCAAGACACTCAGTTCTACACTGAAATTTGTCTCTGACACCAAAAACAAAAATAATAATTAAAAAAAAAAAATAACAAAAAGTCGTGGAGGAGTTGCTTTACGGTCAAGGGGATTCGGGGTCGGACCGTCTATCACCCTTTTACACCTTCAAGTTCACGGAGAGTCTTGTATCCTGTTATCTACCTAGTGGCAGTCACGTCAACGCGCCCTAGTCTTGTAATTATTCATTTTGCGCAGATGCCCGGGGCTTACCCCTCGGCGTCATATGTTCCGTCAGGGAATAAATAGGGCGCGCGTCCGCGCGCGACCCGCTAGACGTAAAATAAATAATAATAATAATAACCAAGGCCTGAAGAGGGCCCAAAGCAGCATTGCCACGCAGATAAGAAGCGAGCACATTGGGCTCAAATCTTATCTGCACCGAAGAAAAGTCCCTGGAGTTGATAGCCCAAACTGCCCGTGCGGATATCTTTCGCAAAACGTTAAACATGCGATCATGGCCTGCCCCCAATGGGCCAAAGGAAGGGCGGAGGTATGGAGAAAGTCCAAGAGCCGATCATTCGAAGAAATGATGAACAACCCGGAAGATTTAGGAAGAATAACGCAGTGGATCTTAGACCAGGGTTGGTTAGAGCAGTTTCGATTGGTTGGGGAAGTGGAAAGACAGGTGAAGGAGAGGGAGGAGAAAAGAATGAGGCGAGGGGTAGGAGTTTGACGTGAGGATATCCGTACTGGACAGGACAGTACATCGCACTTCCTGAGGGTTAACTTCAAAATCAGTAGAATCTTACCAGGTAGGTCTAGGGGGGTTTCACCGAAAGGTTTCCTCATATGTACATAAGAAGTTGATAGATTCCTGCATGGGCCACTAATGGCGCCAAATCAGGTCAATGAAATCAAATTCAAAAAAAATTCAAAAATAATAATAATATTCTTTGCCGGTCAAGATGTAAAAGAAATGATGGAGACACAAAAAGGATGGACAACAAAGCTAGCTCCAACGGCTAAAATAGCTAGCAAGTCATACCAAGTACTTGCTCACGACATGCCTCTCTCATTTGACCCAAGTCACGAGGGACAAATCAAGGAACTAGAGCAGGCGAACAGCCTATATTTGCAAGGTATAACTATACAAAGAGCTGCATGGCTTAAAAAAACGCCGGTTCACTGATCCTGTCGTTTCGACAAGCTAAACACGCAGATAGAGCCATCAACAAGGGTATAATGTGGCGATTTGAACTTAGAGCAACTGAGCTATTACGCTCTGGGTTCCGAGCAATGCAGTGCTTCAACTGTCAGAGATACGGACATATTGCTAAAATGTGTACCCCCGAAGCAAAATGCGGTAAATGTGCAGGAGGGCATAATACCAGAGAATGCTCAGGTAAACAGGAGGTCAGGTGTAGCAACTATGGGAAAAAGCATACATCTTGGGATCAAAGCTGCCCAGTTAGATTAGCGGCAAAATCAAAGGCAATAATGAATCGCACTCAAGACCCCGGAAGTTACCAACAGCAAGAAACTCAACCGAGAAACTCAGACGGCGAATGGCAAATTGTAGGTTCAAGAAAGAGGAGAGCGGTCATGGTAGGGCCACAAATTGTTGGAGCAGACGGGGAAATCATCGAACGTCGAGGGCCCGGAAAATCTAAAGGGTCAACAAACAAAATGCCCAACTTGACGAGTGGGCGACTTTGACGCCAAGCATACCCTCTATGCCGAAGTCTACAACGTCAGAGACGTCCCGGACTGTGACACGGGAGAAGACTGCAGAAGCGAGCGAAGCACCGCTGTGCAACATGACTCAATGAAGGACACTAAAACGTTGAATATCATACAGTACAACGTGAATAGAAGTAAAAATAAAGTACAGCACCATTTCCTTCAGAACTTAGACCCATCAAGGCACCAAGTAGTTGCTCTCCAAGAACCTTGGCGCCACCCAACAGAAAAAACGTCGATAAAACACCCTGCCTACCATCTGGTATTTCCAGATGGCATCAAAGGTAGGACATGCATATACGTGAGCAAACAGCTTGCAGTAGATAAGTGGAGAGTGGAAAAATCTCCAAATGCTAATGGAGACATAACCTCCATTAGCATCCAGACAGATAGAGGTAAAATCTATATAACTAACATCAACAACCCTCCCCCGCTCTCTCACAGCAGCAAAGAACTAGGTACTCTAAAGTATCTCCCAGAATTTCTTTCAAAAGAGGGTCAACATATCCTTGTGGGGGACTTCAACCTACACCATCCTAGATGGGGAGGTAAAGCAGTTCTTAGTCACCACAAGCTCGCAGAATACTTGATCGACATTTTGGGAAACAAAGATATGGAACTAGTCCTTCCAGAAGGGACCATAACCTGGAGTAATAGAGGAAGTCAGAGCACGCTTGACCTCGTATTTCTGTCCCAGGAGCTCGAAGACCCAGTCACTATTTGCCAGCCTGCCAGCGAACTAGAAGCATCCTCCGACCACATTCCGATTTCCACGCAGCTATCAATTCAACCGAACATAGAAGAAGAACAAAAGCCTCCTCCTCAATAGAAAAAAGCAGACTGGAACAAAGTAAACACGAAGCTTGTTGGAAACACAAACATTTGATGTTTTCAACACATTCGTATGTTTCAGTTTGTGTTTGTTCCCGACAAAGATCGGATGGCGCCTGTTGAAACTCGGCACCCGGAAGATGTTTTCAGTACCATGTTTAAAGGGAAAATTATGTACGAACGGAGGATCATGTCTTCCTTTCCTAGAATCTTGTAATTATAAGTACCGTGGTGTTTACCATAGGAAAAAGATTAAGCGTTTGAATTATAACTTTACTGAACACATCTTTTGATATTTTTAGAAATCTTAACAAAGCTGGCCGCTAAACTAATAGAATTAAAGAGAGGAAACTCTTCCCTGGACTCTAAGGAAGAAATCGATCAAAGAGTTTTCTTAATCACCAAAGCAATCCAGAAAGTAATACAAGAAACCATACCCACGGCCAAACCCTCCAAGTTTGCCAAGCCATACTGGACCAGCCAATGCACTGACGTCGTAAGAGAAACAAGAAAAGCAAGAAGAATCTGGAAAACTTACGGTACTGAAGAAAACTGGATAAAATATCAAAAAGCATCTAATAAGAAAAAGGCCCAGATAAAAAGAGATAAAACGATTGGATGGCGGGCAGCAGTTTCAGAGGCTTCACGCGACCCAACAAAAATTTGGAAACTCGCCAAATGGGCTAGGAAAGACTTAGACGAGAAACACATGCTACCACAAATGCCAGATATTAAGGATGCTGAGGGACTCATTCACACCGAAGCTTCAGACAAAGCCAGAGTAATGGCAGGACATTTTTCCCCCAACCTGTGGCAGCTGACACCACAGATATTGCAAGAGCCATCTACCCCGAAGAACTGAGTAGTATTTCCAAACTCATTACCCATATGGAAGTGGAAGAAGCCCTAAGAAAGCTACCTAATGACAAGGCTCCTGGTCCAGATGGAATTCCCAACCGACTCCTTAAGCAATGCGGAGCAACTCTCAGTAAAGATCTAGCCGAGCTATTTAATGCCTGTTTTAATCTCGGTTACCACCCCAAGGGGTTTAAAGAATCGACAACAATTGTTCTGAGGAAGCCTCAGAAGCCAAGATACGATACTCCAAAAAAGGCATATCGACCAATAGCACTCCTGAACACAATGGGTAAGCTCCTCGAGAAGTTGGTGGCTAACCGTATCTCTATAGCAGCCGAATATTTTAAACTTCTCCCTAGAGAGCAGATGGGCGCCCGCCCCAAGAGGTCTACGATCTCAGCAGTTGAGCTTCTAACCGAACAGATCCACACAATATGGGGAACTGATAAACGACAAGTTGCGTCACTCCTAAGCCTTGACATCTCAGGGGCATTTGACAACGTCTCACACGAACGACTTATCCACAACCTGAGACAAAAGGAAATCCCAAGATGGATTAGCCGTTTCGTCGAATCATTTTTAGAAGGAAGAACTACTTCGGTAGTTCTTGGGACATTCAAGGGAGACCAAATACCCACTAACACAGGCATACCCCAAGGATCATTATTGTCTCCCATCCTCTTCCTATTCTTTGTTAGCACGCTCCTGCCCATGCTACAGAGCCGATCTACCGTAGCCGTAGGGTTCGTAGACGATACAAATATACTAACATGGTCAAATACCACAGAAGAAAACTGCAGGAAGTTAGAAAAACAGCACGAAATCTGCGAAAGGTGGGCAAAAATGCATGGAGTTAATTTTGCGCCTGAAAAGTACCAGCTTATGCATTTCACTCGAGCGAGAAAGAAAAGACGCAACCTGGAGCCAACGGTTAAAAATCAAGGACAGCTTACAAAACCACAATCTTCTCTCCAAGTCCTGGGAATCTACTTTGACCCCAAGCTCAATTGGGGTGCTCACATGAAAAATATCCAAGAAAAATCGATTAGTAGATTGGCACAGTCGACCTGGGGGCAACTTTCAAGAAGTCTAAGCTGTTGCACAGCACGATAGTGAAACCGGCCCTCACGTATGGGTCCTCGATATGGGCCGAGGCCGGACCAGCGGGTAAAATACCTGAAAGGAAAGTGAAACCTTTCAGAAGCATTCAAAGGAAAAGCTTAAAAATAATCACAGGTGCATACAACTCTACCAGCTGCAGAGTCTTAGAACATGAATCCGCAATTCTTCTGATAGAGATATTCCTGAAACAAAGGAGAGTCCAACATGCCGGACTATCAGATAAACTACCGGTTCAACAGACGATACAAGCGGCGTGTAAGAAAATCGAGCCGTCCACTTGGGGGAGGAAAGGCACGCACGCGTCGAACAGGAGCAAAGATGTTGCCGAGTGGACCAGAATTTGTGGAAAAGAGAAGAGCAAAGGCAGGCAAAAAGAAGCTGGAAAAATAGCAGCCTTTGAAGAGTGGGGAAAATCCTGGACAGGTCTACATAAATTCCAGCACTCTACTCATCGAACCCCAGCAGATCCGAAACTTTGGAAAGCGACAACTATCACCATCGACAAAATTACAGGTAGGAAAAAAATGACCGACAGGGGTACACCCTCAAATATTCACCAGAACCATAGTAGGGCCCAAAGTAGTATTGCTATTCAGACGAGAAGCGAGCACATCGGGCTCAACTCTTACCTGCATCGAAGAAAAGTCCCCGGCGTGGCCAACCCAAAGTGTCAATGTGGATATCGGTCACAAAACGTCAAGCATATGGTCTTGGCGTGCCATCAATGGGCAGAGGGAAGAGGGGAGATATTGCGCCAAGCTAAAGATAGATCTTATGAAGCAATGATGCAAAGCCCAGACGATGTGGCTAGAATCACGCAGTGGATTCTCAATAAAGGGCGGTTTGAACAGTTTCGACTTGCGAGAGAAGTTGAAGCAGTACTGAAAGACAACTTGATGCGAGCTGGTAAGGGATAAGACGGAATCCACACTGGACAAACAGTGTAAATGCACTTCCTGGAGGATAACTTCGAAAACTCCGTAGACATGAGTCAGACAGTATCGGGGGGGTTACCATTATGGTTTCCTCCTATGTAAACATTATAGACAGTCACCTGCATGGGCCTATAAGGCGCCTGATCGGGTTAATTGAAATCAAATCAAATCAAATCATAATAATAACGAACCATAGGGACAGAGAACTCGTCACGAGAAAGGACAGAGCTCTGATTACGGATAAACGCAGATCCAAACAGTGTATTTATTAAGTAGAAGTGCTCTCCGCCTTTTTTCTCTAGATTTAGATAAATAACTGTCTTTTTTGGACTTGCTCTATTGTAATCAACATCAACTGATCCGTCAACACTATCCTCGATTTGATGGAAATGTAAACGATCTTTTGGCGGGTGGATCGACCGTTATGTTATCGTTCTGCTCAGAAATTATGAAATTATGAACATAAAATTGTGTTTTGGACAACTTCTGCTCTATTTCCATTATAAGTTAGACCCGGTCTAGTATCGTAGGGGTGCTGATCTATGTAGCAAAAACGCTGGTCTTTGTAGAGGCTCTATAAGCTTATTATTTTAAGACTTATCTATCAACTAATGAACAGAACTTTTTTTAATCTTATTTATTTCCTAATTGCGGTTCCTATATACAGGTCTATGTAGGCGTAAGGCCTTTAAATGTGGGAAAAATCTCGAGCGAGCGAAACCCCAAGTCCCGCTGTTGATGCACGCCCTAACTTAACCAGTTGACATCCATAGCAGTTCCCCTGAGGGTAAGATTTCATTCCTCAAGAACCATTACTTCCACCATCGGGGAAGATACGTGTTAATCCTGGAGAGTAATAGTTGTTGTGAGGTTGGAAGTTTCTCGTTCAATTTCAATAGCTATGACAAATTGCTGCAATCGGTCAGTGGCGAGAAGCATCCGCGCTGCCGCGCGGCAGCCCCTAGATGTAATTAGCAGCTGGCTGAAATTAGTTGTTCCCGCGTCGATAAGCATTCGTGAGCTTAATTCAGCGTGTTCCGGGCAATATAGTAGAATGTGTTTGACCGTCTGGATATGCTCGCCACAAGAGCAGTTCGGGGACGTTTCCGGTACACCAATAGACGCTAGCCAGGCGTTGAGGCCAATAATTTCCGTGCGAAGTAGCATCAAGGCAGACATCTCATGTTTCTTTAGTTCCTCATAAAGATTTAACGTTGACACGGACCAACGTGACCTCCACGTTGCCTCCTGGCGATTTCCTTTCTGTGGCAGCCATCGTCGCCTCCAAGCGGTTTCAACCCACCAGGTTAGTACGGTGTCTGCACGCACATTAGTAATGTTGGTACCTAGGCTTGAGCTATGAGGTATTCGATTATTTGCTACCGGGGTTTCCACAAATCGTTCGCCTGCCTCGCTGCGTATAGATTCCATTGGCATCATCTTTCTCGTCCCTCTAGGGCGGGGCCTCTAGCGTCGTGTGGAAGGCTAGTAGGGGCAATTCCACAGTGAATCAAGGTGTAGGCGGATCTCTCTGGTGACTGGCTTCTCATTGGTGGAGGCTCTATATCTGAGTGCTGCCGCTTTGATGAATAAACATATGGGGGGAATAGCAGCCTCTCGTTCAAGGATTATTTTTGGCGTGCGCTTGTATCCTCCCGTGATCTTCTTTAAACATATACTTTGCACCTTCTCGAGTCTGCCCATCAAGCTTTTGGCCATAGGCTGGCTATCGCATCGGCTTCACCAAATTTGTGATCCATACAACATTTTCGAACGTACGCCTGCTAAGTAGACCAACCTGGCATGCTGTAAAGATGGGCCCCAGACTGGGGAGGTGATTCTCGATAATGCATTGAACGCTGCCTCTCCTTGAATGGCGGCTTGCGCAACCTGGGCCCCCCACCGTAGCCGGCTATCGACGAGCACACCCAGCACCCAGCACCTTCATCTCCATCTTGGTTTTAATACCTATGTCCTCTACCTGAATGCCGTTGCTAAGATCTGCGGTCCTCCTTGTTTTCCTGGAAAAATGAATTAGTTGGTACTTTTCCGGTACAAATTCTGCTCCGTAGCGTCTAGCCCACGTGAGACATCTATCATGAGCCTGTTCTAAGGTCCTGCAATTATCGTGTGCTGTTTTCCCTCAGGCGACAAGAGTTGTATCGTCCACAAAACCAAAGGCCATGTATCCACTGTCAGGCTGTTGTACTGACTCTAGGAGCTCCACAATGTAGAAAAGGAACAGAATTGGAGACAAGTGGGAGCCCTGGGGGATACCGACCCCTGTCGAGATCCGGTCACTGGTGTAGCCCGTGAATTTGATTTTTGTCCTCCTTTGCGTCACAAAGCTATGGATAAACTTCACCATCTATTCTGGGATGCCCTCGCGACGCAAGACCCGTAAGGGCCTCTCGGTTGATACGTTGTCGAACGCGCCCTTGATGTCCAGGCCCAGCATAGAGACCACGCACCCTGGGCTCGCATCCCACGCCGTCTGGACAGTCGATGTAAGTAGCTCCAGCGCTGAGATATTCGATCAGTCTTTTCTTTTCCCCATTTGTACCCGCGGCAGCATACCGTGCTCTTCCGCGATAGCAATAAGTCGATCTGCAACAATTCTCTCAATTAGCTTAGCAAGTGAGTTCTCGAGAGCAATGGGTCGATAGCTAGAAGGAACCGAGTAGTCGGGGCGTTTATCTTTCCTCAGGGCGATAGTAATCGATTCCTTGAAAGACTGTGGGATTTGCCCTAGTTGAAGCACTTTGGTGATTGATCGCGCCAGCTCCACCTTCCAATCTGGTAAGAGTAGCTGGAGGATCTCGTTGGGAATTTCGTCCGGGCCAGGGACCTTCCCCCGCGGAAGACGTTTTAGCGCCTCCTCTATCTCGTCCGGTGTAACCTCCGGGTTGGTATCTAACTCACGCTTGGGAGGCCAGTTGCCTGATAAGTCACTAAGGTCTGCTAGCACACTCGTCGGGAAGAGCTTCTCTCTTAGCATGTCTGCTTTCTCATTGGTATGGTTCGTTGGTGTTTCTTGTGGGGTTCTCCTCATTGGTGGTAGGTGTGGGGGACCCTGCTGTGTGTTGGCGCGCCTCTTCGTCCATCTCGTAATTTTCCACAGGCCCTTGTTATGTAAACCACCTACAGGTCCCGAGGTTCTAGCCACAAACTTTCTCCAACTGGATCGCTGTAAGCGACGAACCTTGTTTTTAAGCTCCTGTCGTAGGGATTTGGCGCGGTATTCGCCGTGATTTTCACCTGTTATTAATGCCTGACTTCGCGCACGCCGAGCACCTGCTAGAAGCACTGAAGCTTACTCTGACCACGCCGCCTTTGTATATGGGCTCTGTCGAGTCCTCGGGCAGTGTAAACTTAACGCCATCTTTAAACTGTCTTGTAGAGCCACAAGGGGTTCCTGGACTTGCGCCCAGCCGCTATCGCGAAGTACGGATTTCATTTTATCCAAGACTGCCTTCTGATAAGCATATCGTTTACTTTCGGTGCGAGGGACATTAAATGGGCCGAGTCTGATTTCGATAGGAATGTGATCATTTCTTATACTCCAGTCCTCCCGCGGCGAGCATGATTGAGCCAGATGGCTCAAATCTCCTGAGGTAAAAGTGAGATTTATCACCGTTTCTTGCATTCTACCACGTGTCCCTTTTCTACGGAGATTCGGCAGCCCCGGAGGTGTAACTAACTGCAGACTTTTGTTTCGTGTAGTGTTTATGAGTTTCTGTGCGCGTGTGCGCGTGTGTCCCTAGGCGCAGTAGGGCCGCCCCAGAGGGGATGATGGCAGTTAAAATCTCCAAGGATACTGCTAAAGTTGACGTTCGGGATAGCGCCGCAAATAGTTTCCCACCCAACAAGTTTCGATTACCCCGTAGTTGGGCTGTAAACGTTGATTACCTTTATATCAATACCGTCTAATCTAAGACTTATTTCCGCTACAATGTTTGACAGCCAGCGATACGACCAACATGCCTCGTCAATTGACTTGCTAACTAGAAATGCAACCTTCGTTTCTAGGGCTAGTTCTATGCATAGGACATGACTGTTAGGGCAGTAGGAACCCATGGTGTCTTTGTTGATGCTCGGTTCTTGGATTGCAATAAGATGTGGATTTGGGTCAAACATGTACATGAAGGGACAGAATATACTGTGATTTCTCGCGCCGCAGTTGTATTGCACGATCTTGACCTCCTTCATAAGGGGTGAGGTGGTGGATTGGTAACAGCAGATGGGACATCTCCTAGACTCCTGGACCGCGTGCATAGTGCCGGGGGCCTTGAGTCGATCGTATTTATTGGCGTTGGGACTAGAGAAGTTGAGACCTTTCTGGGACGGCCCGGACCCCTCTTCGTGCTCGCTGCTTTCTTGCTCTGAACGATGGTGTACCCAAGTTCGTCGTCTGGAACAACGATTGGCCCTGGGCGGATCCTGAAGGTTTCTCTCTTAATTTCGTTGGTCCTTTCTAGGATTTCTTGGCGCACTCTTTCCACACTTGTCCTGTAGACGCTATTTGTTTGGCAGGCTCTTTTGTGCCAGCTGGGGTGAGACTTGCCGCAGTTGCAGCATGATACTCTTTGTTTAGGGCAGGCCCTGCTCTGATGATCGCCGGCACACTCTCCACACCGCGCGGCTTTACCGCATGCTGCCTGTGTATGACCCCACTGGCTACAATTAAAGTATTGCTTAATTTGAGCCTTAGAAGACCATAGTTGAGCAGTGTATAAGATAGAATCTAGGACAACGTCGTTTCTAACTACCTCCTTCTGCAAGGCCTCTGTAGGGAGGCTCACGATAAGTGTTCCCCTGGTTTTACCGCTAGATTTGACCTTTAGAATCTCCCTTCCATCGTGAAGTCAACGAATGCGGTTTATTTCTAGCCTCGGAATCCTGGTTTTTGAAGCATGGACGATTTCCTTGATGAGCGCCTTGTTGTCCGCATTCTTACCTCACTGGATCTTCATCCCCAGAGGGACACCTGATATTTCCACCGGATAGTCTTGGCGAAGTATCTTAAACGATTCCGGGTGTGGCATATCGAGTGCGGCATCCCCTTGCGCGTTGGAGCCGACGAAAACTTCGGTATCATTGCTTCTCATTTTTCGAACAGCATAAGCCCCCTTGATGTGCTCCTTATCTACGTTCAGCAGCTACGACGGCTGCATCTCCTCTGCCCCAGGGATGCAAATCTTTATGGCGAATTGTGAGACTGCGGGCCTTGCAGCGGGAGCATAGGTTTTGATCGCGGTGGCGGTGGCGGTTGGCTGGGATCGCGCGGGTGTCAACATGCTCTTCCTGACGGCATCCTCCAAGGCAAGCATCCTATCTTCAATGGTGTTAGTATTGGGTTTTTAGCTGGCGGCCGTCCACAGTCGTCTGTGAGTGTTCAGGAGCTCGAGGGCTTCGAGGATATTCTTCCCGAGTTTATTAGTCGCCACGCCTCCCGGATTAACACGTAGCATCATTATTTCGAGAACTATCTCAATCTTTCTAATGGCCGCGTGAGAGTCGATTTCCACATCAGCGCGTTGTGATGCCGGCCTTAAGGTTTCCTGTTGGCCGTTGCTCTCCGTGATTCCGAGCTCCGTACCAGACATGGTTAGGAACGTTCGAAACTATGGTCAAGATGAAAGTTGAGTTGGCGGGAAGCAGTAAATTGGTGGGACTTATGGTCACGAGGCAGCAGCTGCAGCTCTGGATTTCTTTTTAATCAAAAACTACAACTATTCAAATGACCTTTATCAGCCATCGATGAGCATAAATTTGATTTTAGAAAATTGTGTTGGTAGAATTCATTTGGGTCTAAATCAAAAACTTAGTTTTCATGGAGACTAAAAGCTTTATCATTAGCACAGAGTCTACATTTCCAAGACTCCAAAAAACCAATGTTTATGTCGGGCTCATTCGGGATTCGAACCCGAGGCCTGTCACATTCTCAGGGAGCTACTCTGGAGAGCAGCGGGAACTAGTCCCGAAGCAACAATCATACCACTAGACCAATGAGCCTTGGTAGTAGAAAGAACAATATAAAATATATAGTATTATAATAAAATTATCAGGTCCCTTGATGAAGATCCGAAATTCAACAACGCTGAGTAATTAGAATCAAGCACTATTCTATTTGAATTTGATTTCATTTGCCTGATTTGTTGCCTAGAATGGCCCATGCAGGAAACTATCAACTTTATATTTACATGAGCGGGAAACCTTAACGGTGAAAACCCTCTCTATCTGCCTGGTTGAATTCTTTAGTGTAATTCGTCAAAGACTTACCTTCAGGAAGCGCGGTGGATGCTGTGTAGTCGCATATGGACCCCTTTCCTACCCTTTCCTGTTGCGGATACCAATTTGTGCAATCTCAAGGAAATGAGTTAATGCCTCAGACATACATACCTTGGTCTGTGCGTAGATATAGACATGTAGACAGATTACCTCGATAGTTAGAAGGTACTGTTCCTATAGATTTATATTCTTTTGATATACATTGTTGACTGTCGGCAAGCTCTTATTATCTAAGTGACACTCTCATAGTTGGTATATATTCATTCCGAAATACTTTCCTGAGTTGTTTATTTCATCATTTCCTACCCTCTTCGGCCTACTCTTTTGCTTTCGGATCCAATTCTCCTTGTTTCTATGGTATTTTCGACATTTTCTACGAGGCGGAATGGTTCAAGCCATCCTTCTTTGATAATCCATCGGGTTATTCTAGCAATATCTTCCGGGCTATTCATCATCGCCTTGAAGGATCTTTCTTTTGCCTTCCTCCAAACTTCTGCTCTACCTTTTGACCATCGCGGGCAAGCCATGATCATGTGCTCTACGTTTTGAGAGGGGAATCCACATGTGCAACTTGGGTCATCTACTCCAGGTACTTTCCTTCTGTAGAGATAAGAGTTGAACCCGACGTGTTCGCTTCTTATCTATGTGGCTATACTACTCTGGGCCCTCGTCAGGTGTCAGTGTAGCTCGCTTGGTGTGTCTTTAAAGTTTAGGCGCTCTTGGTTAGTATTCCTTTCAGTATAGATGTTGGCTGCTTTCCAGGTTTCCGGGTCTGCCGACGCTCGATGTCTGATATTAGGGTTTGTGATTTGATTCGCCCAGGAGTCTGCCCATTCATCGTAAGCGGCTACTTTCAGCGCTCTTTTACGTCCTTCCTTGGATTTTTCATCTCTGGTGACCTTTCCCCATATTTCTAGGTCTCTATTCCTTAGGGGAGTGGGCCTATCTTTGCCGCATCGGCCTGGTAGCTTGGTGTTGTCGCACGCTGCTTCTATTAACCCCCCTATCGGTTGGTTGTGGCGAAGTCCTATATGTTGTATTCTCCTGTACGCACTCACCACAGACCCTCAGGAAAAAAAACATTAATTTAATGTTTCTATACATTAAAATAATGTGTGCAGAAAAAATACATTAGATTAATGTTTACATACATTAAATTATTGTTTATATACATTAAGTTAATGCTTATATACATTAAAATAATGGATGGCACACCACACAATAAATTAATGTATATATACATTAAAAAGCCGTCCGGAGGGTCCGTGGTACTATTCTATTACCTAGAAAAAATTTCTTAGAGCATATTAGGAGATGAATTTGACCCTATTAACGTTCAGATTATGAATAAAGCCAATTGATGCGACTGAGTCACGATTTATCCTTCGTCAGTTAGTTATACATTTCACATCTGAACCTATGGTCGTATAATATATAACCAACTTTGAAGCCCTTAATACATTTCGGGTTATCTATAGCGATAGTTATTTATCGATTCATCTAATAATACAATAATCTTAATTCTTAAGCTAGTTGCTTCACCATCCTCTTCTTTTACTGTAGGCTTATTCTGTGTCTTATCCCCTTACGTCCCCATGGGAATAGACAGCTTTTGGTTCATCAACATGCCTATCCCTTTAAATTTTAGATAGAAACATCACTAAGATCCGTTCGCGAATCAATCAATGCTCATAAGTGTTTCTATCTGCCTCTACTCCAGCAACACCAGGAGCTGCCGTCGAACCAGATGCTCTTCTTCTGTGGAGAAGTGCCCTTGACAATGCGTAGTATATCTGACCTTCACATTCTCTTTGGCGCTCTTGCTAGAAGTGTTCAAAGAGTGGTCGAAGTTGTAGTTGAAGAAATGTGTGTGGAATCAAAGAAACCTCACTTTGTACTCATGAAAAGCATACCAGAGTTCGATCGGGTATTATCAAATCGAAGACTTGGATTTACCAAAAATGTTAAGTTGTCTGTCGATCTCTAGGTGTCGCAGGATCAATTGATGTTGGTAAACAACAGACACCACGGACCCTCCGGACGGCTTTTTAATGTATATATACATTAATTTATTGTGTGGTGTGCCATCCATTATTTTAATGTATATAAGCATTAACTTAATGTATACAAACAATAATTTAATGTATGTAAACATTAATCTAATGTATTTTTTCTGCACAAATTATTTTAATGTATAGAAACATTAAATTAATGTTTTTTTTCCTGAGGGTCTGTGGTGACTGTGACGGGCTAGTGTATGTGCCCATCCGGGTTAATGAATGCTAGACTACAATTCGCGAGATGCTGAAATCCAGAGCAGACAGATTAGTAAAAACATTGGGTAATCCCCAGATCAGTCGGACTGAAGGGAGCGATATAGGCATTCTTCAGGAAGTATACAGGATAGAACTTTCCCTTGAGAACTAAGCATAGAAAATATAATGAATATTTGTGACATAGCTTTCGTGCTCCAGCAGGATTCTTTAGTCCTTGACATCGATAACGGAACGGGACGTACCACAGGAGTAATCACGAACCAGTCCAGGAATTCCGTAGTTGCAGGAGGAATAACTTATTCAACGGACAATTGGACAAGATACCCAATGATTTTTCTCTATTTCATACTCGCGGTCTAGAAATGGCAGTTTAAATCCTGCGCAAAATTTTTGACCATGAGCCAATTGGTAAAAGCGGCCACAAAATTTATATATGAATTGGGAAACTATCGATGCTAAAAAGGTCAGTGGAACTCATTTCAACTTCATTTCTGGGTCTTATGTTCGATTTCATGAGCTTCGAAGTCGATACAACATTAAACAACGAAATACCTGGAATATGGATGAACATTGGATTGACCTTGGGTTTTTTCTAACTCGCGAGTCCTTGAAAGCTCTGACAAGAGACTTATGTACGTTGAATCGCCAAAATCGCGGGAATAAATCTCGGATATCGAGTCAATCAACGCTGCATGCGGCTCTATCCGACTGCTGGTAATCTTGAAGGGCCGTAATCTACAATCAGCCTGGTTTGTTAGAATTTAGGTGGTCACGTGCGTGATAGTGGAAGTAGGGCCAACGGTGAGAAGTTATCTCAGAAGAGTTATCACGTAGAGTAACATGAAGATGTGAGAGCAGGAGAAGATATATTTTAGTTATCTACCATCCAGATGGTACGTCTCAGAGATATTTACAATCTAAGTTCCGTAACCTCGTTCTTACTTAAGCAGGTACTGTACCCTAGGGGTTAAGAACGTCAATGGGTCAGATAAATATGGGTCAACAGGGTATATTAGCGTCTTTTGGAATGAAATTAGGTTTCACTAAACCAGAACTAGCTTGATCATCAAAAGCACCAACATATTTTGTATGGGAAAAACTTGCCGTAGAAAGAATGTGAGTGGGTCTTCTTGGCGCCAAACAAATCTCATTTTATAAATTATGATTTTTATGCTTAAATTTATACATGCATAACTATTTACAACGAAAATAAAAATAAAATTTGGTATGGCCTCCGTCGGCATCTAGAACTGCCTGACATCTTGCCGGCATTGTCTCAATGAGTTTCATGAGATTATCTGCCGACAAATTTTCCCAAGTTTCTTTGACAGTGATGCGCAGATCGTCCTGGGTTCGCTGCTTTCCCTCACCCAAAATCAGAATAGTGAAACTGGGTATAGTTCTTCATCAAGTTCCACACAGCTTCGATTGGGTTAAGGTCTGGGGAGAATGGCGGCCATTCAATCAGCGCGATTGCTCTTTCTCTGAACTCTTCCGTCGTTCTGTCTGCTTTATGAAGAGGGGCGTTGTCCTGCATATCGGAAAGCCTTGGTTCCGAAGTAACCATACCGTGTATTAAAGGTACGATTCTGTCGGAGTATGAGCTTGAGGTAATGGACCCCCACTCTTTCTCCCAGAACCAGCTTGATCTCTTTTCGTTTCCGAAAAATGATGCCCAAAACATCCAGCCAACCCGCCTCCGAATATTGTCTACAATACAAGTTTCTTCGTATCTCTCATCTTCCTGGATCATTTGATTAGTTCATGATTTTTTGAAAAATCAAGACTAATTACAGACTTTCCTTGTGACCCAACATCTCGTATGTCGACCATCAGTAACCCAAGTTTCGCCCGTCCAGATAACATTCATCCAGTCATTGACAGTCCAATGAAGGTGTTCTCTGGCAAAATGTCGTCGCTTTGCCATGTTCTCCGAGTTTAGGGGAGGCTTTGGCTGAGCAATCCGCCGTGAGAAGCCCCTTTTATTCATCTCATTTCTAATGACGTCTTCGCCCACCCCCAGATGAGGAGAGACGCTATGAGCAACTTCAAAGTAGCTCATTTTCCGGCTCTCGGAAGAAGAACAAATGAAATCCTCTACCTCATCAACTTGACCGCTGCTCAGAGTAGGTTTTCGACCCTTTGGTTTATGAGGCGTAAGGCGAGTTTTCTTAAGGGTGTAGCTGACCTGCCGGGTCGTGATGCCAAGTTATGCTGCGATATTCTTATGTGGAAAACCTGCTCTGGAAAGGGTTTTTACCTGATGGTTTTAATTTTATGCAATGAGAACTTTTGGTCAGTCTTCAACTCACCTGAAGGCATTGATCTCGCGTCGAACGTTTACCATACTGACGAGCTGCAGGTGGGGGAGTCTATGGTCGGTCCATCTTGGAAGGAATCAAATAGACTAGTTCTGTAAACTAAAAGGTAAATCTTGTAAGGATGTAAGGGATCAAAATGATGACGATGACGATGACGATGATAGATAAAAATTGAGGGGTCAGTTTATTGTTCAATAAGTTGCCTCAGGCAAGAAAGGCTGACTTCAACTAGTTTATACACTAGCCAGGATATATCCTTGCTAAATCCCTGAAGCGAGCTTAAATTCTGCTTTTCCACTCCGACGTTCTTAATCCCTGCGGTACAGTACCTCTCAACTTGTTAAGTTCCCTAGCTTGAAATCTGGTTAGTTACTGTCTATTACTACAGTCAAACCTCGCTATAAGGATAGTGGGGCAACCCCAAATTAAGGCCTATAATTGGAGGCTCCGATGCAGGTAGCCAATAGGACCTCGTAAACTAGGGTCGACCCACTATCCTTATAGCGAGGTTTGACTGTACTATTATTAGGATATTGATCACTGACATGATCGGCATAAGTGTCTTCAATTACTGGTAGGAATCGATCCAAACTTACTACTGGTAGCCCGCATAAAGGTCGTTTTGCTTGAGGATATGCAAGTTCATATGCAGGTGAAAATTCTTTTTCCTTGGGTCAAAGCACAGAAAGAGGGGAAGGCCAGGAGGTCTGGAAATTCGCT
>JAKRRZ010000691.1:0-17236 GCA_022627015.2 Podosphaera aphanis | reverse complement strand
AGTGCAGCTTGATCCCAACACCCGATTCGCCAACATTGATTCAACTGTAACAAATCTAGAAAATCAGGGACTCCAAGGGTCGTAAAATACCGTAAGTTAGTCAAAATCACCAAATAAAAATATGTACGTATTCTACGATCATTATAGTTTATAAATATATAATTTATAAGGAACTAAGATATTTTCATGATTTGTAATTTCGTAATTTCATAAATTGTTGTTGTGGTTCAAAGTGCGACGATTCTAGGGGTGCGTCGGTTCCAGGGCTTTTGGCTTAAGTGAGCCACTGTTTTAGCTGATTCTTTGTATGCATCTCATACCTACCGGTATAACCGCTCTGCATGGAACTCAATACGTTCTGAGCTCCAAAACTACAATCCATCACCCAAACAAAATATATGGGCAAGTGAATCAAAACCAACGTGAAAAAATATCTCTACTTCCTTTGCGTGCATGCAGTACAACATGGATTTGGTGTGAAAGATATCGTTCTGCCGCTGCGAGAAAATAAACTGCCAAGGACAAACTTTGCTCCCAGTGTGTGTACGAAGAGATCCTCATCGAAGCAGGCATTGTTGAAAAGTAAAGGTTGAATGATATGAATTGATGAGTGGAATCAGAGTCGGCGGTTTGACCGATATTGTAAGATATTATGATGAATTAAAAAATGACTGAATATGCGTAAAACTCTGTAAGAAAAGCCTTCATGTCTGACTGTGTTTTACCATCCAGTATATATATTTTAGTGGTAAGTGGTTGCATGATTTCTGTTTCAAGTGATAAAGCTGGTTTATCAAAGATCCATAAAATTGACAACGTAACAAAGACAATATCTGTAATATTGTTGATGGCATGAAAGAGAAGGTACTCTCAGTAATGTCCACAGCAGGTAAACAAATAACAGGTAAATGCTTATGTGGCGTTGTGTCACAGGATATCGCATCACAGATCCTCAGACCAATAATAATTTCATGACTCAGGATCTTAACCTCTCAGAAATACCAGATTTCAACAGGCAGGACGTAGATCTCGGACTTCAAATTCGCACAGCGCTGTCTAACGCCAAGAACGATTGTAGAAAAGTGTGGGAGATCAAGCTTCAAGGTATAAGCCTTGGTAGAATATATCACGAGAGACGTCGAGTGGGATGATAAGAGTCTGTCAACAGAAGTGAGGAGTTGTTAATTACTCCCACTTAGGTTACAGAGTACTAATTATATATACAAGCGTTGTGCGTAGGAGTGAACCTAGTGATCCATATACATACACCTAAGCGAAGTATTTTGGTCTAATTAATTTGTGTGGCTAACGACAGTTTGCACCCGGACAGTTAGCATGTCCTATAGCGCTTTGACTGTCTGCATAATTAGAGTCACTAATTTCAACAACGATCCCTGCCCAACAGAAAAATACAGGTTCGTGGAGTCGATGGCGGTTTGAAGTAAAATGGAATTAATTTTGTAATATACACGAAAACTATCTTTATACTGAGGCCGCTTCCTGACTAATAATAGTCATGTGATAACCTCACGCTCACAACTCCCCAGCCACACTAATCAGTCGCCTACGACTAGCTTACGTCCATAAACGAATTAAACCATATTGCAGATTAAATATACGAAAAGGAGAAAAAAAATATCTAAATAGTTTATATACATGAGCCTCTTTTCCGTGAATAAACTAGTTATAGCCAACTTAACCTCATCCTGATTGCTATTGTTAGATGTTTCCACCTGTGAGCCAGCTAAAACATCAATCATAAACAATGCTAATAATAATAATGGTCGAGTTATTCCTCCCGGTGTCGTGGCAAACAAACCGAACATGTAAATATTGATGGCTATTGACAGGGAAACAAGTGACCTAGATGTGGCCTGTGCAGAATATCCTTGTCGGTGGCGTTCGAACAGCAAACAAGTCTCCAGCCAGCAACCACCATATCCACGACAACACAAATAGAAATTAGACCTGAAACGCGACAATGTGGAAACATTGGACTTATTCGAACTTTCTCTCCATTTCGTCGACAGTAATGTGGCTGACCCGAAGATGCTGCGGGAGTTTATGAAATCCCTTTTTCGCGCGAATATTTTGGTGAAGTGCTATCTCTTCTTCGTTGCCGGTGACAAGATGGCCGATTCGAGGGACAAAAGGTTTTAAATGGTCTCCGTAAAATGTCCCAGGTATAGGGGTCCCGTTGATCTACTTTAAGGTGTATGATGTTACAGGCTGCGCCTTTCGCGTGTTTAGGGATAACCGAAACGTTGGAAACATTGTACTAGGTTCGGTCTTGGATGAAACTCTCGCGCCTTCATACTCAAATATAGTCATAATTTCTACAAGTAATACGCAGATGGTTTTGTAGTTGTTTCTTCGGCATGATGAACATGTAGTAGGAGGGAGGAACAGAGATAGTTATATGGCCAGTTCCTCTGCTAGACTTACTTTCGAAAGTCGATTAGAAAATAGACAGTATTTGGCCACCATTCTTTTCTTATTTATCGTTTTGGTGCTTCGCCCCTTCACATATGACTTCCCATGGGAACCACCTTTTCCCGAAACGATAAAAGGGCCTCGGTAAGAAGGGTGAAGCTGCTTCTTAGCCGACTTTCCAACAAAGAGCATGAC
Organism: Podosphaera aphanis; assembly: GCA_022627015.2. Taxonomy (NCBI): domain Eukaryota; kingdom Fungi; phylum Ascomycota; class Leotiomycetes; order Helotiales; family Erysiphaceae; genus Podosphaera; species Podosphaera aphanis. Next base: position 14,608 of record JAKRRZ010000691.1, on the reverse strand, counting down.
CATAGATCCATCAACGAAGTTTATCTCCTTACGTATTCCCAAATCATATCGATCATTATAAACCTGCTTGGCCCAAGAAAAAGCATTTTGGACTTCATCCCAGCAACGTTCCCGCTCTGCGACAAATCCAATCACTGCACATTCTTGCTCTTCCTTCCGTTTGACTAAGGCCATGAGATAGTGTGAGGTATTCATGGCTTTGTTCTTAGCAGCACGCTTCGCAGACGGAGCTACATACTCTAAAGCTGAAGGTGGCTGATATCCTCCATCAATTTCAAACGGTGAAAATCCGAGATGCTGTATGTGACGGCGATTCACCTCATGAGCGACAGTCTTACATAAAAAGGGCCATGAATGCACGGATTTAGCACTCTTCTTGAGAACGATCTCCATAATATGGATACACTTTTCAACCATCCCAGTAGCCTTGTTGTGGGCCGCTGTTGGTGACGGAATCCACATCACTTTCCGACTCCAAAGGAAATTTTGAAGCTCTCGACCAGTAAAGTGTTTTCCTGGATCGGTATATAAGCTCACTGGGCAGCCACGAACTTCGAATAGCCAAGACAAAAAACGAATGGCTTCAGCACAGTCTGTGCGGATTACTGGAAATATCCAAACAAAACGAGAGAAATAGTGCACCACCACTAGACAACGGGAGAACCTCAATGCACCTGCACAAAGAATTCTATCAAGTTTCTAATGGTTATTACTCTCTGATTGTACTAGGTGGTCGTATAGCTGGGGATACGAGCAACGAAACACCTCCTCTTTCGTTAAGATCGCCTCAGGAAAAGGTCCAACGAAGTCGACACCCCAGAGTTCGTTTGGCTCAGTAATAATAATTGATGATGTAGTTTAGCTTCTCTGTGCATTTTCATGCTTACCATACTTCAGTCACCCAGCAATAAAGTCTGCTGTATCCTTAGTCATATTGGGCCAGAAGACATTATTCAGCCTTTTTAGTGTCAATCGAAGTTTCCAATGGCCTTCCAAGTCGTGAGCAGCCTCAAGTACTGATGCTACTTCGGACCTAACGATACATCTTTTTATAACCCCCCGTATAACTTTGAATAGATCACCCTCGATTAGCCGATAATCCGATGACTTACGTTGCAAAGATAGCTGCTGTAGGCGATCGCGAGTTGGGGGATGCATTGCAAATAGAAGGAAATCATAGATTTTTCCATACCATTCGTCATTGGTGTATTTATTACCAGCTGGAGGTGTTTCATTGTTACCAACCATTGTCGATGTGACGGCTTGTAAGCCTTCAATAGCCCTGTAGCCTACGATGGTTATCGCAGTCTGTCGATTGATCAGGATTCATCACCACGTGACTCTTATTTTACGACATGGCTCACCCTTGTTAACCTTCTAGCGCATATCTCTAATTGCACGCCCCGGAATCACTAGATGCACGGGCTTGGAAATAACTAGAATGTTCTAGACATCAACGACTAGCGACGACGAACATTCTAGAAAGTATGTATCAAGTATATAACTAGCCTATAGATCCTATGTACATAGACAGAGAAAATTATAAACTACCTTTGCTTGTATGATTGCCCACGCATCAATACTCGAACCGTGACAGTCGATAAGTAAACTTCGAAGGCTATATCTTTGGGACCGTATCCACCGAGTGGAATATTCTCTTTCGATGAAAAGGGAGGAATTGTTTGACCGGGTAGCTGGGAACTTTCTGCCATAGATGCAGAAAAAACTTGCATCACTTGATCACTAAGTTTGTCATCCTGGGTTTTGAGACAATAGGCATCTAATAGATTCTGATAACCTCCAATACCGTCCTTCCAAACCCATTTTGACTGATTGTATTTATTAATAGTTAACGAACCAATTGTAGAGAGAGTCTCGTCTACCGAGCAATCATCCGTCGGAAAAATTGTGCGTGACAGGGTGTCCGCGATTCTGCTCTTTTCCCCTGGAATATATTCGATCCGTACATTTAGAATATTGAGCTCTTCGGCCCAACGACTATAAATTCCATGTACTAGGTGAGAGTCCAAGAAATGCGTTAATGGTTTATGGTCTGTAAAGATTATAGATGTATCAGATGACATAAACATCCAGTGAACTTTTCTGCAAAATGAAACAATCCCAAATAGTTCTCTTTTATAAGTTCCATAATTCCTCTCGGTCTTACTCAGTATGAAAGAGTCAAAGAGAATGAGATGTTCCTGCTGTCGGGCAAATGAAGAACCCTGTACTCGTCGCTTCTGGGTTATGCAGCAACCGGCAGCGTATCCAGAAACATCTGAGTACATTATGCACCTCTTATGCGGATCATGACAATGAGTCTCAGTCACTTATGCAACGCGCTCTTTCAGAATCTCGAATTAGACCTGTTCGGAGGCACCCCAGCGCCAAGGAGCATCACCTTGTAGCCTTGACAGGGGTCGGCAAATCTCAGAATAATTAGAAATGAATCTTCCCATGATCCCCATCATTCCCAAGAAGCTGCGAATTTCTGATTATTTTGTGCGTTATGAAAGGCCCGAATTTTATCCGCACGCCCGTGTTTTGGCTCGACAATACCTCCAGCTCCATGGACAAGGCCCAGAGCCGTTATTGAATGCATATATAATTTGACTTTTTTAAAAGAAACTCGAATGTTGGCCCAGTCTAGGCGAGGTAATAAATGAAAGCGGAGAGTATGATAAGCCTCGGATATGGTTTTGCAGCTAGAGAAGATATCGTCCACATAAAAGCGGACTTTTGCTGCCTCAAATTCTGATTGGACTAGAAGTAGAGAGGGTTCGGAGTCATCCAGGTGTAACGGCCGACAGTCCGAATGCATCCTGTAGCTCACGTTATGCAACGCGAGCCTCTCTGGGCAACCCGAAGGCCCACGTGGGATTGACGTCACCGGTGGAAACCATACTAGTAGATAATGATCTTCGTTCGGCACGTCGGAAGCAGCGGGCTGAGAAGGATGCTTGTCCCGGTAACGTTGACGCCTTGGCACGGGGTGGAAGATGCCGGAGCACGAGGGGAGTTTGCTCAGTTTGCTCGGTCGACGCTACAGCACGTGATAGGTTGGAACAGAACGTAGAGGGAGCAAGGGGGGGACAAATTTGTAATATAAATAGGACGTCATCTCCCGTCTCAAGATTTCCTCCTCACAGAAACAAATATCAATAACCATTCCAGTTAAGTTAAGCCCAAGCTAACTACTCCAGAATCGTGACACCAGGGAGAAGTCAGATTGAACAGGGTGATAAGAGTTCCCTAAGAGACTTGGAGGAATCGGTGGTAATGCGCCCCATATGATTTGCATAAGCTCCTGCATGCTGAACCCTGAAATACCACAGCCCTGGGGCATCCTGGTAGGCTGTTATTGACCAATACCCGGGATGAAGAAAGCGTAGATACGTCGTTCACTTTCGTGAACCGGTATTAACCAATAAGCATGCTTTTTATCCAATTGAATAAAATAGTTATGCTGTGGTGGGGAAAGATAAATATGAATTTCAGACATAAGTTCTATATAGGTACCGGGTATATCCTCATATACATAGTGATAGTTGAAAGTTACTCTCATGTCAGCCGAATTACCTATCTTTTCAACCACACGCGCACCAGCCGACCAACCGGAGAACTTCCCATTCTTAATTGGAACTCTTTCGTACATTCCAGACTTGAGACCCTCTTCAATAGTCTTCTGAAGCCAAAATTTCTGGCGATCTGTTTGCTGTATTCTTCTTCTCCCACGATGAGGCTTCGTACCTGGCTTTTACCGCGCTCGATGGATGAATAGATCTGCGGCTGGTATATCTTTAATTTCCATCGCATTGAAATCCCGGTATGTATACATGAGCCTTTTGGTATTATCTAAGATTTTGGGGTTACACGGTGCAATCTCAATTTGAGAGGATGAAAACCACCCATCTACTGTTGATTGTGGGGCTTTAGATAGAGGCCTTCGCCAAGGACGTCTAGTGGTTGGAAATGGTAGTCGATGCTTCGGATTTTCTTCAAAATCATCGTTGAAACAATATGGAGTTCTGTAAATTCCCCTTGGTTCAACCATATCTGCTGGAATATCATGCATCTCTCTTGTTGCATGATTATAGACAAGTATATTCGCATCACACAGAGGTACAGATTTGATGATTGGCGACCAGTTTTGTTGTGGATTTCCAGAAAGACGATTCGCACGCCAATTATCTGTGTACGATATAGAAAAAAAATTGCTAAAGTTTGAAGATAAACTATGTGGGCGACAGACATTATATATTGACTTATCTGAGTCCAAATTATAATCTTTCGGTGGATCATAAGAAATCCGGTCGGAATGGAAATGACTCTTCGATGCAGAGACATCCCGATTGGAACTGGCGTTGTGATTAAAATAAGTCTGTTCGACCAAAAATTCTTTGACTAGCACTTAACCGTTATACACGGGACGCTCTAGTTTATCGAATGTGCATCCACGGATTCTAAAGAGTTTTCGTCGGTTGAGTATTCATCTTCGGTAGAAAGATCCGAGTCTGTTGACGCCGAGATGTATTCGATCTGTTTGAACTTATTTTCATCATCTGACCCATCCACCGTTACTGAGTCCTCACTACATGAGCTAGAATATTCTCCTGCGTTATCCCGAGGAGTGGATTTAAAATCATTACTTTGTTCATTAAACTTATCTGGCGTCGAGTGTCGGGCTTTCGGAATATCGCCACAATTGAGAGGAACTATCTCCTCATATATCCCTTCCCGATCGCATGATTCCGCCTTCAGGACTCCTTCGAACGAGATCTTGGCGGGCTCCAGAAGGAGATGATGCTGAGTAAATTTAAATGTTGGACCTTGAAAAAATGTGCGCCTTTCTCCGAGCTGTTTATCTCCAATTCTAACTTGGGACTTTGGAATGTTTATCACTGCCTTGACACTATGCAGCCATAGGAGTCCAAGGAGTAAGAAAAGGTCGTTTATCATCCCTTTATCTGGTCGTATAAAGGCATGAACTTGGCGATTAATTCCACCTGATGCAAAGACGAACGATACTCATTCTGTAATTCTATGGGACGCGCCATCAGCAGTGCCCATTGTGATGACTTGATTCTGCAGGCTAGAGAGTGTATACTATTCGAGTTCAAAGACGCGCACTAATTGGGGAGATATTAGAACGAAATGCGATCCTTGGTCGGCACAGACCATAGAGTTATCTAAGTATATTCTACCTGGCTTGCCGTTTCGACTCAGTAGAACCTCTCCGGGTACACGAAACGCTCTATCCTTCCTTGCAGTGGTCTTAGTCGCAACCTTCGAAATTAAGTTCACTTCAGGAAGCTGCTCTGCCATAGTACTATTACACATTACTGGATGCGATTTGTCACGGCGTGACTGCGTATTTTTAGCCCTAGTTGACGATGAAGTTGTTTCTAGCATCAAAATCTCCTCTTCATTTTCTACTGTTACTTGAATAGGTGCTCTCTTTTTCTTGACCCGCTTTTCATTTATTCGCGTGGAGTACATTCGGCTACATTTTGCGAAATCAGAGCTGGCTTGATAAAAGTCCATTATACTCATTGTTACCATGGTGTCGTCGAGCATCTTCTTGTGGTCAACTGGTCCTTTTCCTCCGCGACCGACGATGGTTCGAAGTTGGGTGCAGCCTTTTATCTTCCCTTGTGTAGTCGGATTCTCATTTGAAGAATCTCTATACTTCTGGTTAACATCTTGGGTGCCTGAACCGATTTCAGGACGCATCGTTGCTTTTCCTGCCCTAGCCTCCCAAAGGGCATTACGCTCTCGAATTTCACGCTCGTTAGCCCTCGCTGCACGTTGAACACGATCTCTTTTTGAATCTGAATTCTCGTCATCATTAATACGAATCCGCTTCGGTCCGGCTGGTTCATAACAAAAACATCTGAATCAATCTGATTCATATCAAGCACAGGATTAGTCAACTGATCTGGTTGAGTTCCTATGCTATCTTCGTTAAAACTGATCATGTGAGAATCAATATTATCAGGGGTAAAATGAGGAATATCTTGTAGATTTTACTGGGGAGTTTGTCCAGTACAATCATAATATCTGGATCTAATCAGATTCATATTTGACTTGACATTTCTATAGTTCGGAAACAGGAGACTTCGGAGGATAGCCGATTCGATGAGGTCCAGCTTAGCAGCGCGAAGTGGGCAATTTTGACCGTCCCTAGCGGCAACATGACTGCTCAGACCTGTTCACCTTGGAGCACCTTTGATCCGTTTATGTAAGGATTAGATGATCTGGTTCAATCGTAGTCAGCAGGTACTTGAAGTTTTTTCCAATTTGGATTCGACTGATTTAAATTGGAATTGTAGTAGCTTTAACCGTCGCCTGATATATTTGGTAATTTTCACCTCATTCCCATATCATTTAATTAAACCTTGGTGATTGTCAACTTCTTGAGGAATCATGCCCGTCCAAGATGAATGAATCAATGGATCATAAATCAGTATTTCCATGTACGATACTCGAGAAGAAGTCAGGCTTGTATTTGATATCAAAAAAATTATCGTAATTACATGTACTCATTGAGTTATCTGTAAATGAAGCCAAGATTTGATGGTTCTGAATTTAGATGTCTTAATTTTAACGCTCACAGCAAGCACCACGGAATCGCATTTCGATTGCCCAAAAATTTGTTGTATGATGATGATGATAATGATAATGAAGAAAGGTCGTGATTGTTGTGTTTTATTCTATTGAAATTGAAGTTCCCACGGAAAAATGTACGATCCGCTGACCCTCCTCATCCACGCTAAGAGTCTTAATGCTTTTTATTTTATTTTTTATTTTTTTTAATTATACGCGACAGACTTATGACAGATAAATATATGAAGTTAAAACAAACGAATAATAAAGAATACACCTTAATGGTCTTCGAATGTGTTGATATGATCCTCCATATCAGAAATATCATAAGATAGTAAAACTGCCATTGAAAACTCACTCACTTCGATGTCTCTCCCTTCAGGTCCTTTCTCCCTCTATCTCTCAGTTAATTCCTCCCATTCCATCTCCTATCTTCGCACTCATTATCCCCAGTTACAGACTCCCCCTCCTGCGGGAATTCAAGTACTAGTCTAAAATCTATAGTGCAACATTCTGGAACATCTATATCATGGAAGGCCGTTATCAACCCATCCAACGTTCCAACCTAAGTTGGCCTTTAAAGTCTATAACCTGTCTTTCGGAATACCCTGTTTACCTCGGTTAATTAACTACTCCCAGCATAACGAAGGAGCAACCCACGACTCATAATTCAATCAGTTTTTTACTCTATATTGCGGAATTTCCTTGGAAGCTTGAAAGATGCTCTTCCCAGTCTTATTTTTTGAAATACTGGTAGAGATTCTTCCTCTCCCGTGATCAAATAACCTTCACGTTGTCATAGGGCTACAGCCATTTAGGAATAATTTGGCCCTAAGCCAAATACAGCCCTTCGCTTAACCTCGCTTATTCCTCAGACCTATCCTCGTTCAGGCGCGGGTTTTTTAGAAGGTTCTGGAATATCGGCGACAAGATTCTACAGAATCATTTAGAAGTTGATGGAAGCAAAGGAAGTAGATTCCATGGAACCACTTAGAGCCTTAGAGAAGACTTTGAGGCATGTATAAGTATAAGGTGGTTCATGTATTTAGATTCTCTTAGTTAACAGAATATAAACTTCTTTCAGGTGACTTATTTATGTCCTTACAATCTTGTCAACCCTCTCACACACGTAGTCTAAAATTCTTCAATGAATCTCCATGATAGTGCCTTGCAATTGAAGCTCCCCTTATTTGTCGAAGAATATAAGATTTGTTTAGGTCACCCCTATATCCATTTATCACAAATGGACCTCTCCACGATGGTCTCAACTTCTTTCCTGACTGTTGATGGTCAAACAATATAACCATGTCCCCAGGACTGTAGTTACGCTGAGAATTAACCCCCAAATCATACTTATTGGCAGAGTATGTCTTTTTCAAGTTAGATCTTTCAAGAGCTTCTTCGCGCACTTTTACTCGATTGGCGCAAAATTCTACCACTCTATCTGAGTGTTGATCCTCTTCAAAAATAACACTCGATATGTCTGCTCCCATGGCAGAAGTCAGGTGCTTCCTTCTCCTACCCGGGTAACTTGTCTCTAAAGAGCCGACTGGTTTAAACCCGAAAAGAATCTACGACGGTGAGTATGTTAGGTGTGGAATCTCCCTTTTATTTAATTCGAAAGTGGCCCTTCCCACGTTATTTGGCCATTACTTAGGATCAGCTGTAATTTTCTTTAACACTCTTTGTAGCACATCTATCGTCTTTTCAACCATCCCAACAGCCCTCTTTGCTGCCACCGAGGAGTTACACAATATAGCACCATGGGACTCAACAAATTCCCGAGTTTTTTTTCCAAAGTGTGGCCCCGGATCTACATAAAACCCCACAGGAACCCCGAAATGGTTAAATATCTTTTTCTGCAGAAAATTGATAACTGTCTCGGAGTAATTTCTCCATACCAGCTGGAAATCATGTACTTTTCATCCGAAACCCTTTCAGTTACTTCCACCCGATTGCCTTTTGGATTTTCCTCAATCTTGTCCACTGCCTTTCCCGTATTTGTTTCTAAAAAAAAATCTCCATCTCCATTTCTTTAAATGGTCCTGCCACTTTGCGAAGTAGTTTTTCGTACCCATCTTTGCCATCCTTTCATATCCACAATGGTTTCTTCTCTTCTTCCTGAACCAGCTCCCCAAACTCCTCCAACGGTCGAGTGTTGTTACCAGCATCCGGAAAGACTGTTCGTGACAGCGCATCTGCAACCACATTGCAATTTCCTGCTATCCATTCTATTTCCACATCCAGAAATCTTAACTCTGATGCCCACCGAGCATAAATTCCATCAAGCGCAGAGGAGTTCAGAAAATAGGTCAACGGTTTATGATCAGTCATAATGACTGACTTCTCCACGCTCATGAGCATGTGCTCATACTTCTACTAAACTCCACGATTGCACACAGCTCCTTTTTATACATGCCGTAATTGTACTGAAACTTTGACAAAGTGAATGCATCATATATTATTGGCACTTCAATGACCTTTCAATTTTGTTGAACACGTTCCTGTGTGATTGCGCATCCGGCGCCATACATACTCGCATCACTGTACCGTTTGACCGGTTTTAAAAAGTCCCATCCGTGCATTTCGACCGCTTGTGCGCATTTCTCTTTTAGTAATTGGAAGGAAGCCTGCTCCCTTGAACCCCAGACGAATTCCGCATTTGCTGTTAGTCTTGTTAAAGGCCGTTTTATCTCGGCGAAATTTTTCACCCAATTCCTCGTTATCCCTATTGCTCCAATGAATATTTTTACTTCCGTTGCGTTTTTTGGCACGGGAAACTTCCTGATCTTATCGCATCTTTCGGTTTTTGTAATCAGTCGGCCTTCCGCTGTGTGAGTCACCCCCAGGGTGACTGTATTTGTTACGAATAATTCTAACTTCTTGAACGATAGCCTCAATCTGGCCCAACTTATCCTCGGCAACAACTCTTCTTCTAGTAACTTATACCCTTCGTCAAAGGTCTTGAACCCACTGAAAATGTCATCTGTATAGAAAGTCGCACCTGGTAACTGGTCCACAGCTTTCGGAATTAACAATGAACTCATACCCGGAAACTTATCTGTTTTGGGGACCTGCTCTAGGACTAAGTACATCAGCTCCGTGAAGCTGAAACTTGCTGAACATGAGCCTTCTAGTATCCTTGTCGGCTGTAACTGGCCCATCCCAGGCATTGAAAATGCAAAATAGTGCCGATCCTCTGGATGTACCGAGATTGCCCAGTAACCATTCTTTAAATCCATTTTAAAGAATATTTTGTGCTCAGGATGCTCCAAGTAGTCATGACATCTTGACATTAACTCGACGAAACAGCCTGATTTGTCCTCCACAACGTTTTGGTAGTTAAAAGTAAGCCTTGGCTTATCCCATTCATCTGACTCATCTGATTTGTCAACAAGCTGTGCCATCGCGTTCCAATCCGACGAGCAACCATTAGCCTTTATCGTCGATTTATACAGGCCGTATTCCAAACCATCACTGATGATCCTCCTCATCCAAAATTCTTTACCTGGCGGCTAGCGCCTCTGCTTCGGTCTCGAAAATGGTTTTGTTCCTTCTTTTAATCTAACTCGGTGAACATATAGATCCGTGAATGGTAAGTTCTTTTGATCCGTTGAATTGAGATCTCTATACGTATATAGCGACCTAGTCACCTTATTTTTTTCAGCAGTTGATAGCTCACCAAGTCTGACACCAATTTCCAGAAACCACCCGTCTATCTTTGCCTGCAAAGTATTCGATAATTCCTTTTTTACTGGTCGTCTCTCTTCCGGATAACAAGGCACATGGTCATTTCGCTTTATTTCATCACTAATCCAATCCTCCCCACTCTCGGGCCTACAAAGTGACAGACCCGCGTCATCTTCCACCGTCAATTTTTCTATTGACTCCCCGGCATAACTCGGCCTTGAAATATCAGTTTAATTCCTTCCGCTCGGTACTAAATTCTGCTCATTTAATCCTAAAGAGCTAGCATATATTTTTTTCGAATACTATTGTTTGTTCTTATCCTTGGGGCGTTTAAAAACTCTTCTCTTACCGGAACCCATCTTACCGGTGGTGATAAAAATTTTTCTTCCGTTTTCTTTCCACAATCGCCTTTTTACGACTTGCTCAGGTCTTTTTTCTTTTTCAATATATTTTCTATAAATATATTAGAAAAGTCCTCATCATCCGATGAGTTTTCATCTTTTTCTGAGTCCATTTCAGACTCTCTCGAATCATCGCTACTTCCTTCAATTTCCATTCGACTTTCTTTTGATTCTGAATTTACTGGGTAAAGTACCAGTTTATGTTGCGCACTCTCAATAAAATTTGGCCCTTGAATTGTCTCCACACCTTCACCTCGGGCTCTATCTCCGATCTCAATTTTTGAGTCCCTGATTTCTATTCTTGCGTCTACCGAGTGTAACCAAGGTAATCCAAGCAATAGATGTATCTCATCAGCATCCTTTTCACGCGATGGTCTGATAAACGCCTCGATCTTGTGCCAAATTCCACATACTCCAATCTCAAATTCCGAGTAATGAGTTAATCTAGAAGAACTTCCGTCCGCCACGTTCATCGTCAAACTATTGAGGCCTCTCTCGACTAAGCTTTTAACTAAAAGCCCAAGCTTCCTCAAGAACTGCATCGTGACCATGATCATATCTGATCCTTGATCGGCTTGTGCCACTCCCAGAGGCAAAGATACTCTCACTGGTTTTCCATTTCTTATGGTTCTCACAACCACTGGCACCCTGAAAGCCTTCTCGGTGTTTCTCTTAAGCAAACTTTCCAGACTACCTGACAGCACTTCTGAGTCTGCTACGCTCTTTGCTTTTTCGAATCTAGCGGTTGTAGAAATTTCATTTTCAAATTTCTCTTTCATGTCCCTCTCATTCACTCGGGTTGATGATTTTCGGAAGGCCTTCAATAAGTCCGGCGACATTTAGAACAAATCCATCAACAAAACTTCGACTCTTATGTCTTGGGCCATTTTTTTATATTAGCCGGACCCATGCCGTATCTCCCGACAATCTCCCTCAATTGGCGGATCGCCCGCCGCCCGCGTTTGTTTGCTTTTTTCCTCATCTTTACATCTTGCTCCTCATCATTTATGAGGTTCTCTATATCCATGGGTCTAGCCCTTTTTCTTGTATCCCCAGTGTTTAGAAAAGCATCGAGTGTGACTACCTCCTCGCCTATCAGCTCTTCAAAACTTACTTTTTTCATTTTTTCATCATCCCCATTTGTTTTCTTGTTATCGAATACTAATACTACACTCATACTTTGGCTGCTCCGATTTTTTTCGTCTCTGTAAATTTCTCTGGATAATTGTTCCAAGGTTATCTCCTTCTCTTCTTTTTGGAATCCCTTTCTAGCATGGTAGGGTCTATCCTCCGTTGATCCTCCTCTTTCATTATTGCGGTCTCTCCAGCTGCTATTCCCCACACCCTTATACCTTAAGCTGCTTTGATTGCTCGCTAGCCCTTCTGTATTTTAATTAAGTTTTTTATATAGCACATCCCTTAAATATCGCTGTTCCCAAATTTCTAGTGGTTTGGATATGCAATCCAGTCTCAAATGCCCAATTTCTCCACAGCACAGACATAATAATCCAATTTCTTTCTTATACTCTTTTGTACCATTAACAAATGGATTTCTCGATAAATGGCGTGGTGGAGTATTCTCTAATCCTCCTCTAGCCCCTGCTACATCACCACGCCCTGCGTAGTAACTCCTCTCTGCACCGTTATTCTGCATACCTCTCGGGCCTACTTGTGCTTGAGTACCTCTCCTTGGATTTACCTGTTCTTAGGGTACATGCATGTGCGTCCATGGAGGTTTATTCAAAAATAGATTTCGGGGCTGTTGAGGCAGTGGCATCAGTACTTGCCTTTGGGGTTGTTGCGATGTAGATTGCCATGGTCTTATGGGTTCATGGTGACCAAAATTCTCCCTGACCTGAGTCCCGCCCCGAGCTATCTCAACACGTGCTGCATCCAGTGGTCGCTGATACTGTTTTCGATAATGGTTCCTGAATACTTCAAGCTCTTTTTCTTCTACCCGTGTCTTTTCAATGCGACATAATTTTTCAATCGTCGCCCTGGCCTCCTCTGCCGCGTCGTAGGCACCTCGCAAACTTTCCGACAGTGTCTTTGGTCTTGCTAATACCGTGGACCGTATACTATCATCTGTCATACCTCCCAAAAATGCTGCTACTATATTGGATAGAACCACAGCTTCAATAGGGACAAGAAGTGATGCACCTCCTTCAGGAGCATCCCTGCCATGGCTCTTCCTTAGTAGTTCCTGTGACCTACTATAATATGCCCTTAACGATTCTTCCGGACCCTGTTCGAGGTTATTGATTTCTGCACTCACATTCCCTTCATCTCTTGGATTCAAATTTCTTGCTGGAAATTCCGATTGAAATGCAATCTTAAATTCCTCCATATCTTCCTTTGTAGCCTTATCTCTAAAGTCTACCATTCTTCGGTATCGTGAACTGGAATTGAGCCACGTTGCCGCATCTTCCTCAAACAAAATCTCAACTGCTTCAAAAAAAACCTCAGATGTCCCCTCATTTCATATTCTTCGTCTTTCGTATGCTAGTCTAGCCAGCCACTGGCTCGCGGGTTTCTTACCATCAACTAGTCCCACCTTATAATAGTCTGCCATAGCTGAAGCGGACGTCATTTTCTTGTTCCCAAGTGTCAAGCACTCAAATTTCGACACTAAATCTTCAATCACTTTGGGTATAATTGTTCTAGTTCAGGCACCCGACAATGCTATGCAAAGCTCCATTCTCATAGTCTTACAAGTCTAGTGCCTGTGGCTTTTATCGATGATACTAATCGCGACCAGCGGATCGTAGAATGTTCAAATAATATGATGATAGACAGAAAATAAAAATATAAATAAAATCATTGCCGTGTACGGAAACACAGTAATAAATAATATAGGTACTGATATAAACTTATCCTACAACCGTAGAATACTTCGAGGCAAGGAGATGGAGATTCCCTGCGTAGGTCACCAGATAAATATATGAAGTTAAAATGAATAATAAAGAATAGACCATTAAGATCTATTCTTTGTTATTCATTTTAATTTGATACATTTATCTATGGTGGCCCTACACTCCTGTGGAGTCCGACGCGAGTGAGGCTGGGTCGGGTCAGGTTGACTATGGATACCTCTTCCCACTTTAATGACCGAGAAATTGTAAGGCTACCTAACATGTGTTGGACATGTGGAGCCTTGTCTCCGGAATGACGAAAGAAAGTTTATATGCGTTTTCGCCCTCGTTTTACAATGTTCTGTCGCGGCCACCGCGCACCCGAGTCTATCCCCTGTATCTATATGTTTCAGCCCAATTTTACTTTGCTAGCCTATGCCAACCATGCCTCCGGTCTGCCTCTGGTATATCCCACTAGTCGTTACGAACTCCGCAAATTTCTGCCATCCTTTCTCCCCAAACAATTCCTTCAGGGCCGGTGCCCTTCGCCGTCCACTTACAGCCCGCCGCTTGGTAAGAGCTCTCCGGCATTCTGCTCAGTGTCCAATCGACTTTTCTCTTCCACACAGACAGTGGAGTTCGGCGGATTCATGGTTCCAACGACGGTGATATTCCGCGAAATCCCCATGACCAGTGCGAGCAGCCAATAAGCGGGAGTATAGTGCTCTTGGCAGGGCAAGTTCAGGTGGCTTTTTGCGCCTGATTTGTAGTTCTAGTTCGGCGTATCTATTTGGGCAGGTTGTAGTCCACAAGTCGGTTGACAGTTGCCTTATACGAGTGTCATCAGACCAAGCGTTTCCATGGGGAGGATGTCTGTCTGGAGTGCTTTTTCTTTTTCTTTTTTTGTAGTTTAGCATGCCATAACACCCTTAGTAGGTCAGACACGAGTGAGGCCGGGTGAAATCAGGTTGACTGCTCAGCCTCGTCTCACGCTAATGACCGGAATGATGCTAGAGTACATACTTGTGTTGAACACGTTGACCCCAGCAGCCCAGAGAA
>JAKRRZ010000690.1:0-17243 GCA_022627015.2 Podosphaera aphanis | reverse complement strand
ACCTCGCTATAAGGATAGTGGGTCGACCCTAGTTTACGAGTTCCTATTGGTTACCTGCATCGGAGCCTCCAATCATAGGCCTTAATTTGGGGTTGCCCCACTATCCTTATAGCGAGGTTTGACTGTACTAGTATTGGGTTTTTTCAGTCTTCTGACATTTATTAATCTCTAACCCTTGGACATTTACTTGAACCCTCGACTTGACATCATCATGCCAAAAATTTCACAAAAAAGAGTTGCCACCACAGACCAACAGCGCCAAATGATTCGACAAAGGCACAAACTTCATCCTAACTCTCAATAAGGACTCATAGCTTGGTTTGCATCTCAACCTCGAGGTCGAAATCTAACCCAGGGTCAAGTCTCTGTAATTCTTTCTGACAAGTAACAACATCTTGACTCAGACCCTGAACATAAATCTAAGTTAAACTCAAAGAGAAACTACCTTGGGGAATATGAAGAGCTTGAGTTAGCACTGTTTGAATGGCAACAGCGTATGCAAGGGAAAAGGGCGGTTATCACTGGGAACATTTTAAAGGCTAAAGCTCGCGAACTTTGGCAACAATTGCCACAGTATACGCCTGAGATGGAAGAACTAAAATGGTCAAATGGCTGGCTTGAATCTTTTAAGAAAAAATTTAATATTAAGCAGTACGTTCAGCATGGAGAAGGCGCCGCAGCAGACATCAACAGTGACACCAATATCGCCGAAATAACGGAGTTTCGAGATCTGTGTTCAAGGTATCCAGAAAAAGATATCTTTAATATGGATGAAACAGGGCTTTTTTGGAAGATGGCGCCAATGAGGTCTCTTGCAACCGAGTCTACCAGTGGAAGAAAAAAATCAAAGACCGACTCACTCTTGCCTTCACTGTTAATGCCACGGGATCGGAAAAATTAGACATGTGGGTCATTGGAAGCTCAAAAAGTCCACGTTGTTTTGAGAATATCAATCTTAAACATTTAAATATCTAATACCGACACAACAAGTCAAAATGGATGATAGGGCTAATTATGAAGGAATACCTAAAGTGGTTGGATGACAGAATGAAATATCGTAAGATATTATTACTGTGGGACAATTTTGCTGGTCACGAACTAGCTGTGCGACTTGTTGGTGGATTGGAGGGACTGCAAATACATCATCGCATTGGCAATCTCTTGATCAGGGGATAATTGCAAGTTTTAAGCTGGCATACCGAAAGCAGTGGATCAACTTTATCCTTAACTAACATGAAAGTGGTAAGGATCCACAAAAGACGGTCAATATCCTTAGAGCAATCCAATGGAGCCAAATTTCATGGGAAGGTCTTGAGGCATGCGTGAGAAAGAGATGTTGGTGGAAATTAACTCTTATCTCAAGACCAGATAGACAAGAATTGGAACCGGGGTTTTACACTACCCAATCTGAGGAGCTGGAGGCCCAGATAGCTGGGTTCTTTCGAGACCCTATACCAATCCGTGATTTTCTCGAACCTGCGGAAGAAATAATTGTTAAGGAAGATAGTTGTGAAGGCACGTGACAACAAGGTGTTACGTTCGGAGATATAGATTGTCTACGAAGAATAAATGGACGAGCAACATCCCTATTTACATACAAATGATACGCTAATAGAATCGTAATTTCGCTTAATCCAGTCAGCTGATTGATCCCTTTACAATAGTGATATCTTTGAAGTCATAGTCAACAGATATAGTATCATCGACGGTGATAGTGACGGTGATGGTGATGATAACGATTGTGATGACGAGTTTGAAGAGATTCGGCCGTCAATTTCTGAGGCAAGTAAGGCCTCGGATACTCTTCAATCATTTATTTTCCTTGGAAAGGACGGAGGTAAAATCTCAGTATTTAAAGCTCTTAACCAAATTGGCAACGAAATATCTCAAGAAAGGAGAAATAGATTCACCCAGAGCTCAATTGATAACTGGCTAGTAAGGTCTCAGGTATGATATTTTTATTCATGACTTCATAGAGTTGATAAACAGAGACAGGCTAACGTTTCAAGGTAAAAGGATTTCTGAGATATGATTTTGGTTGGGTATGAATTTCGGTGTTAGGTAGATAGTAGTAGTAATGGTTTTATCAAAGTTTCCACTAGAAGTTATTTAGGATTTTGTCACCATGAAACTATTGTAATGTCTTAAAATTATAAATCTTGCATGTCCTAATGTTTACCTAAATTTTCCTTCCTAAACAATTATGAGTGTGGTACGGTTTAGTGAAATGTCTCCAAGGACTTCTAGGAGCCTGTCACGTGAGCATATCACGTGAACAAATCCTGAAGGATAACCTTCGTATAAGGATGTGAATCGTGGTCCCGCAGGGTATCCTTATACTGTAAAACCTTGCTATAAGGATAGTGGGCCAACACCAAATTAAGGCCTGTGATTGGAGGCTCCGATGCAGGTAACAAATGAGAGCTCGTAAACTAGGGGCAACCCACTATCCTTATAGCGAGGTTTGACAGTACAATTTTCTACATCATCCCCGGACCTGATACTTGGCCTCTGCCTCCGACACAATCTTTTGCAGTTCTCGCCCTATTCGTCTTTTTTTTGAGATGACTTCGACTACTTGAATCACTACATATATCCTCAACCAGCTCCTTCATCTCGTTACGTCGTTTCTTCTCAACTGCCTCATTCTGGGACTTTATGGCACGCCCCGGCTTTCTCTCCTCTTCTATCCACCGACTTCTAAACAACGCGTTATATTGATCCCAGTCAATATAATTATTGATATAGAATATATCGGAAGGCCTTCGTTCACCTCCTGTTCTCGCCGGTATCACATGGGCGCTGCAGAGCACGGCATCCAAAGTATAGAACCGTCTTTACTTCAGGCTTCGTGGGTTTGTAACCGTAGGCACTTGTGGCGCATGCAGTTCCACCATCCCGTGCATCTTGTGAGGTTTTCCCTTCTCATTTCCTTTCACTACCCATGGATAAACATCGATCAGAACGTCATAGTAAGAAGGAAATCCATCTTCTAGATCCTCTTCCGCGTACCCGATGTCCAGGACATGCACGATCGCCTGGATCTGGCCGCAACACCTCCCATCCCAGAGTTCAGATGTCTCTCCTGGAGGAATCTCTTGTATCCAACAGAAGTCGTGTCTCTTTCCTTCTCCTCGCCAGTTTTCTACACAACGTAGGAACTCTGGCTCTAGTTCCTCTGTGTTTGCTGTCCATTTCCAACAGCAAATCGAAGGAAAGAACTGAACAGGATAGTTCCTTATCCACATGGTATTTTGGTCGCAGTGCTCTCTGTGTAGACGATGTTTTCTCCGCTCTTGCATCATCATTTCCCTACAATCTTTCACAATCTCCCCAAGCGCTGCCAAAAATCCACACAAACCAGTCCCACTCTGTGCTTTTGCTGCAGTAGTTGTCTGATCTATGCTTAAATTTAGCATTTTACAGATTTTTGGG
Source organism: Podosphaera aphanis (assembly GCA_022627015.2). Lineage (NCBI taxonomy): Eukaryota > Fungi > Ascomycota > Leotiomycetes > Helotiales > Erysiphaceae > Podosphaera > Podosphaera aphanis. The sequence goes on along the minus strand of JAKRRZ010000690.1, from coordinate 13,808 downwards.
GGAATTGACCTCCACCCTATCCAGTCAGTAATCATTGCGACGCCAGAAACCGTGGTCACTTTCGCTTTATTCTCGACGTTCACGACACTAGTGGTTGTCCGATGAGCCAAAAGCATACTTTCGAAGGCCGACATCTTGCTTACCCTTGTGTTGTGAGATGCAATTTGTTCTTCGAAATTCTTGCTTTTATTTGTTCGCCCGAAGTATTTCTTCAGGAAAATCTTGTGCCCAACTTCAAACTGTGCCGTGTCTATTCCATCAGCAGCACTATACTTCCGAATGCTAGGAATATAATGGCTTAAGGAATGAAACTTGAGTTGATTCCAGAGCTCATCAATTTGCTCTTTCCTAGCCATTCCTTCGTGTAGTGTTCCTTTCATATGCCATATACGATCTATAGCATGGGAGAGTTTCTTGGGCGTCTCGTCGCTATGGGAATTTTACTGGGCTAATAAGACAAAGTCCACTATAGCTCGCGTGAAGAGTATGGCGTCGGGTGATATGACTAGGAGGAGAGGTATTATGGCCGGGATAATTTGTCGAGCAATAGCCTAAGAATCTTCTCCTGTAGTCTGGCCATGGTGACTGAATCTATAGAACCGTTTCAGTCCTTGATACCCAAGCATTTTTTCGAAACGAGCATCCAGTTGCATCAATCCCGGTGACTCATTTTGCTTTCGTTTCCCGGCGCAAAATTAGCTTCCACCCACTACCCTTTTCCTCATTACAACTTGAAGCTGCTCTAACAACCTAGGGAATACTCCTTTCTCCAGCTGGTGAAGGATGTCGACAGAAATGCTTTCATGAATGTTTGCTCCACGCAGATTCCAGGCAAAGCGCTCATGTTGATGAATATAAGAAGGATCTAACTCAGGTATCCCTCTCTCGTTCTGTTTACTCAGCTAGGAACGATTTTGTTTATGGATTCTTGCGGACCATTCCTCCGTTATCTTATTAAAATCCGACTTGGTGACTTGGCATAATGCGCACTGTTGACCATTCTTTATCCCTGTTACTAAAACTGCTTCTTCATAGTCACAAATAAATGGACCCAGGACAGGGAAGCAACGTCTTACGTTATCATCAGCACACCGCACAAGCCAGCTGCTTTCAAGTTCCTTTAGCCCTGGAATCGTTAGCATAAAGCTTCATATTATGGAGCTTTTTCATACCTTGAAGCACAACTTTCATGCTGCTATAATATAGCTGCCGTCTTCTCTGCCTTGCAGTACCAATCAATCTTGAACCATCAAGTCCCTTAGTATCATTCTTGTACTCTGGTAAGAAGGCAATTAGAAGCATGCCAGGGTCCAACTGTATACATCTTGCAGCTGGACTAAGGTTGCCGACTGTTAAGTATACCGGCCAGCACCTCCTCTCGCCAGAATGTTGGGTCATGAGTGTCTTATCACTCACCAGCATTATTAGCACCAAAGTCCCACCGGGCTCTAGTTTGAGTTGCTGATCCCACCACCAAGTTCCGGTGTGCATCTCATCATATGTCCTTTCTTCCCCATCGCTGTAGTAATTCCGCACCGGGGCCCACGACAGGTCTTCATCCCACGGCTTGTGACCCAGCAGAAACTCCAGTATAGGCTTGATCCTCCGGAATCGAACAGTGAATTTGTCATTCGTGTTACCTTGGTTTAGTGTCGATAAGCTCACAGTCTCTGTACACCACTTGTTTCTTCCTTCTGCTGTCTTAATTCCGAATGGAATTAAGTTAATTGTCGCAGAAAATTCATAGAAACTCTGAGTAATCGGCGGGTATTGTCGACCCTCGTCCTGTTAGGAGGGGGCCCGGCAGAATGCAACAGCTCGGCAAAATGCAACACTTTTCCACAGCAAAAATCGCCAGAATCCATCGATTTCAACGGCGCACAACTCAACAACGCCTCGATGGATTTTTTCCAAAATAAATACATACAGAGAATCACTCATGATACATAAGTTTGTGGTATTTATTCTATTTCTCCTCTCATTTCGAGCTGAAAACCTCATTTTGCCCTCTTGGCGCCCTTAAATACCGCTGTATGCCTGTTGGAGTTTCGCCTAGTGATTGGACGGAAGATTTTTTGATGACTTTCGCTAGATTGAGAGCAGAAAATAAGATGTGATTTGAAGAGTAGTGAAGAGTTCTACGCAAATTCTAAAATAAAGATGAATCCGTCGAGGCGTTGTTGAGTTGTGCGCCGTTCAAATCGATGGATTCTGGCGATTTTTGCGGTGGAAAAGTGTTGCATTTTGCCGAGCTGTTGCATTTTGCTGCGCCCCCTCCTAACAGGACAGGGTAAGACAGTACCCGCCGATTATCATGCGGGAGGTTATCGATTGCCCCTTTGTTTAACCCATTTTTTGGGAAGTATGAGGCTATACTGAACTTCTTCTCCTCACGAAATGGTCAGTAAATATTATCTATCCGAAGTAGCTCCTGGCATCCTGGCCATTCACCTATTTCTGGAGATATATCCTGGGCTTCCCAGTCCTCTTTATTTGCTGGGGCACCGGGAAAAATTCCCATCTCATCAGGATCGATGAACACAAGTCGTGCTGAAGATGAGGTTGAATTATGAATATTGCCAAGTGGTATTGCTGTAGCCAACTGAGAGACAGTATCTAGTGGTCTGTCCTCGTCCTCTGTCTCTTCTCCCCAGTCTACTACGCGTTAGAGTGTTTGAACACTGAAGATATTACATACCCACTACTAATAGACCATTGTATTCATTTTCATGTTCATGTTCACCTTCTTCGACTCCAATGTTGACACTGGTGCCAAGGATATGACGCGGAGATGGCAAAGAAATTCTGGAGGACTGTGTTGTACAATTAGTATCCTCTACACAACCTTCCATATGAAGTATCTTGCTTACAGTATCTTAGCTAACTTCGTAATTATCTCTTTGTAGTCTGATCCTTGATTGAGTCTTTTCCGGCTGTGGAATAAATTTGTATCTTGCCATTCCCTGTATTCTCTTTACCTGTAGTCCACACTGTCTGCAATGAAACTGTAGAAAATCGTGAGGATTATAACCGTAAATTCAAAAGACTTAATTCATATATCTAACTACGATACATGTATATATAGATATTGAGCAGCCACTAAGAAACACGAGGAAAAGTTAAGATAGGAACAACCCAAAGATAGATAATAGTCGTTTTCGTAATAGTCGCATGCGAAGTGAGGTAGGTGTTGAGCTCGACGGGAGAAAATAGAAATGATGGTGGCGCTAGCGTTCTAGAACATCAAACTCTTCATTTTCCAACAGAAACTGACTAGACGCCATATTGAAAATTTCGTTGTTGACGTCTTTCAATGTTGGGTTAAGTGAATTGTGAAGTACAGTGTTAGATTACACAAACGATACTTTTAAAATACATAAACTTCAAAATATATAGGTTGAATTTAGATTCGATAGTAAACTTTGTTTGGATTTTGATAGAATTTGGTAATCAAGAAAAGTTGGGATTCATAGTATAATGTTAAATTATAAGGTTCATCCAAAGTACGACAAGACATGCCCAGCTAATCAAGGAGAACTTATGAGTCATGTCGATTGTGCGATTGTGCTAGTGATGTTGAATAATATTGTGTTACATATTGAGCCAGGGTGAAAGCATGGAGGACTAGCCACATAGCAAGATATAAGTAGCTTCCTAGTCCATCAGCTTCTAGTTTTTGAGAGTAGTTAAAGTTATACCGAATCTATTCAGCCTCGTCTCCCTGTGCAAATTCATCTACTATCTAGTCATACAGTGATAAGAGACGCCTTTTATCCAATGACGACATATATATTAACATATATCCTCTGGTTAAGAACTCAATAGAATATTAAATTACATTACTTGATCAGAAATCTATTTACCTCGATTTTTTTTACCTCCTAACTCTAAGTACACACTACGATAAATTAAGAAACCTACACAATGCCAGCACAAAACCAGAAAAAAGATAGCTACCTCGGCCGTCAGAACCGCAAAGCACGTTCAGGGAGTTCCTGTGTGAATAGCATTCTCGATGAAAGTATAACTGTAAGTGTCATCTATTTGATCGATTCATACTATTTTTTCTTAGCTTTCAAGTCTCCATATCAAAGACGTAGAGTTCAAGGTAGAGCAGAATGCCAGAAGAAAGGTGACCAGTTTTTATTTGGGTACGACCCAAACAATAGGTTCGACTCTCAAGATGAATCTCCTTCACGGATGCCTAGGTTGGCTTGGGGAGACATTAGAAGCAAGGAAGCTACCAATAAGGCTCTTGACATAGCAAATCTCATGGCCAAGAAAGACCAGATGAATGCAGCGCGTCGTCTCATGGCTAGTGCCTCTTTTGCTAGTGAACTTGGCCTTGAGTGGGTGTTTTGGCCCGAGACTGAACCGTACAAGCTGTCCAACACAGTCGACAGCTGTTGGAAGATGGTGCAAAATGATACAGCTAGGACAGCAGTAGACACCATCCCAAAAATTGAGGAACTTCTTGCCCGAAATGTACTCCTCAATAAACAATAGGACTTCGACTGTGCTAACTGAGAGCAGGTAAGGGACTACCCGACCGAAAAGCGAAACCAGTTTCGCTGCTTCTGCTCTGAGAAAGTCCAGGGGCTACTGCCAGTAGCAAGACAAATAGATAGCGAAGATCATTTTGTCTTCTGGAAAAATTTGACAGACGATTTCAAAATTCTTTGTAAGCCTCCAAAGGTAACTTCTATCCACATCTTCATGGATTTCCTGTAATTAATGATCTCAAGGATAGTGTTGTACGCCTCGACAATGAGGGTAGGCCGAAAAGAGGGTACCGCATGTTCTTGAGCGACATTGTTGGAAGGTGCCTAGCTTACTTTTTGTCCCGACAATGCAACCACTATCAAAAGTTCCCGCTAGTGATGAAAGCGGGATAGTTTGATCCGTTCAATGAGCATACCATTGTGCACACATGTGCAAAAATAATATGGGCTGCAATGGAGCGTCGGGATACTCGTCATGGTGGTGCGAGGAAGCAAGACTCTTCTGATGCAAACCGTAATTTGTATACTATTTCCGGTGCAAAATAATGGTAAATATAGAGCCCTTTTTAAAGCAATCAAAGCCAACTGGCTAGACTTGGATAGTGATAAGCGACGCGACATTTCAAACTTCTTAACTTACAAGGTTAAGAGGCTTATTGAATTTGCGTCAGGAGAGAATGAAATGGAAGCTGCACCTAACAATTTTAAAAGTGATTGTCAGGACGTCGAGCAGAATTCGGATTATGAGGAGGCAAGTCTTGAAATCCTATGGTGTCATAAGCGTTAAACTAATGTACTCTGGGACGCTTTAGGCCAACAAAGGAAGTACCTTGAGGCATTCTTACCAATAGTGCCGGTCTTCCCAAGCTGATGGCTATCACCATTCTCAGCCAATTCGCTTGGATGTCCTGGAGAATGTAGGTCCAAGCGCAATCTCCCATGCCTCGAGCTCGAAGGGCTTAGGCTTAACCCCACAAGGCCTGAGCAAACTTAGAGACACTAACACAAACACATCTAGGTTGACTTCAATGCAGGCATGAGAGGTGATGGCAAGAGGATCCTGGATTTGGCATTTCTAAATCTCGCAAGACAATATGTATTAAAGCTTCCACATCAATTTATTTTTTCTAATGCGAGTTTCAAGGGATCAGAAGTGGCCACCTCTCTTGGTCACACGTTTTTAATGAAAATGAAGGGGATTCAAAAGTAGCTGATTCTCTCCGAACCAAAGTTAAAAGAACGACGACTTGGTTAGATTGGTGCAGAGCTCTTGAGGGCTCCCCGGATGGTGTCTATAGATGGGCCCCGGAGAAAGATTGGACTTTCGAGCCGCCGGCAATTGAAGCAGCAAACGAGACGGAAGTTCAAACCATTCAGCGTTACGCTGACCTCAGAACAATGCTAAAGCACGTGGGGAACGGTAGTATCATTGTCTATCGCACTGTTAATTATGAATTGACAGATTAAGAGGAACTTGGTGGTACTGATACTGTTGCTCACAAAGAGGATATGCCTCGTGACATTGATGGTAGTAATGAAGAAATTTTGTTTCAATAAACTTATGGCTGGGTGGAGTTGTTAATCAACACGTGTACCACTACGTGTACATTTAATTAATGCAGTTAAATTAATAGTTTGTTATGAGCATAAAATCTATATGAATATTATGCAATTATATATTATTTATTCTTTGATTTGATTTGATTTCAATTAACCCGATCAGGAAACCCAAGGGCCCATGCAGGTGACTATAACTGTATATTTACACAGGAGGAAACCTCACGATAAAAACCCCCTAATCTGCAGTCTTACGTCTGTCATGTATTCAGTTTACCTTCAGGAAGTGCCTTACACTGTACAACCAGTGTGTGATTCGTCTCACCCCTTCCCTGCTCTGTGCATCATTTCCCGCATCGTCGCCTCAACTTGGCTGACAAGTCGAAACTGTTCAAAGTAATCTTCGTCTAAAATCCACTTCGTGATTCTTGCCACATCTTCCGGGCTTTGAATCATGGCCTGATAGGACCTATCTTTTGATTTATGCAGGAAATCCCCTCGTCCCCTCGCCCACTGCGGACACGTCATGACCATATGCCTGACGTTCTGTGACGGATACCCACACTGGCACTTTGGGTTGTTGACTCCGGGTACTTTTCTTCTGTACAAATAAGAATTAAGCCCGATGTGCTCGCTTCTCATTTGTATGGCGATGCTGCTTTGGGCCCTGCTCAGGTTTTGGTGGATGTGGACTGGTGTCCCGATGTAGTTCATTTTAAATCTATTTGTTTTTTGGTCCATAGAGATATTTGCTGCTTTCCAAATCTTGGGGTTTGCTGGTGTCGGGTGTCCCTTATTTATTCTTCTACACCACATTTCAAACAAATAAAATGCATTTAAAATCTGTATAATATTCGGATAAAAGGCATCTAGTCTAGTTCTAGTTCTAGTCTAGTTCTAGTCTACATCTAGCATACTATCTGCATAGATCAAGAAACATTTGATGGTCCTATTATAATGGACTTACGCTGATGGAACGAGTTACATAGCTCGATCGAATTACTACACAATTCGTGCTCGATAATTTCCGTGATGGAGGTGAGAACACTACTTCTTGTCGTAAAGTATGTCGTAGTAGAAGTGTGGTCACTGCAAATTCAGTAATAACGCGCAGAAATCTGTCGCCCTGGAGCCAAAGTATTCAAACTGCCTCTCAGCAATTTGAAGGTTTAACAGCTACAAGAATATGGGAATGCTTCCCCCAAAAATTAGCACTGCTATATTTCCCTGTAACTGTAACTATAGAATCAGAAACTGAGGGCAAGCCCGCCTCGTAGTGCGCAAATGCATTCGACAGGTATGTGACATAACCTGCTGACATATGAGAGTTAAGTTCTACATTTAGTTCTCACACTCATTACGTTTTCATCCGGCCACAAAAGAACTGGCGATTGAATTATGTTGAACAGTCCAGATCCTGACTATGAAATTTCAGGTCGTTCGATGCAGCGGCACGGTGCTAGCTATACCATTAATTTTATGAGTAGATATTCTATACAAAAGAAATATATCGTGCAGCGAGCTAACCAAAGCTAGTAAGTTAAGAGCGTGTGCTATCAAAGGTTTCAGACGAATGATAGCTGTTAAGCCATATATTGAGGGGGCGGAATAAATGATGTCTCCAATTGATATGAATTTACAAGAGCTGAGTAGACCTTTTAAGGTCTGAATATAATGTACATGAAAATAATGTAACGTTATAAAATCAAATCATGAAATTGGCAATCATCATTAAATATCCTATCCTCAAAGTATAAGAGATTATGACTCGACAAACTTTTGGATGGTCTCCAACCATCTTAGGTACTCCTTTTGCTCTTTCATGGTTTGATATTCAGGTATGAATGTCGCAAGTGCATTATTTATGCCTCGTTCATCTAAGTATTTATCGAACAATACCTGAAGGTTCTCATCGAGGTTCTGGAACGTAGGTCCGAGATATAACTCTTGTCGTTGTTTTAAAGCCTCGGGTGTTTTAGCATAGGCTTGCTCGGCGTCTTTGCAATGAAACACGTGATCGATTACTATACAGCCATCTTCAGCGCCTGCTTCTATTGCAAGAGCACCTTTGGAGGGCTTCTCGATAACAATTTGGAGGCGAGTCGGGATACTGTTGTCATTGTAGTCGTCTTCAGGATTTTTTTGTTCCGAGTTATCCTCGCCCTCTTCCTCTTCATCTTCATAGGGAGGAGGTTCGTTGAATTCAGGATCCATGTTGAGATCATTGACCGAGAATGATATTTGTATCCTGTCATGTAATTAAGAAATGTCATGTAAATGGGTGGGTTTTTTAAACTTTTCTTGGCCATAGGTACGTTTCAGAATCACCTCTTCATGTCCAGGTACATCGATTACCTCGAAAGGACTATTATTGATATAATCTTTGATACACGTCGGCTCGAGATTCTCATCCATATCTTGTTCCATCTTTAACTCTGAGCCGAGCTTGTTCGCCAATTCATTATCTCGACCAGAAGCTTTGGCTCTGGCAGCCAAAGACGTGGAGAAAGGAGCAAGTCGCGATTGTATTGGCACCCTCATTGATTGAAGCCGGGAGACAGGTCGTATTGAAGAGGATTTTGTGAGAATAGATGTAGAGGTGAGCTGTCTTGATAAGGAATTTTTAATTACCGAACGGGTACAGGAATTTATGGACAACATGGTGAAGATTTTGACTTAATCGTACTAAGATCTGACTGTTGAAGATCAATTAGTTTGAAGTCTACAATACCTACTAAATTTTTATCAGCTACTAGCGCGCTTAACATCGCTTAACAAACGACGGTACATGTCCATGTATGTATTCGGAAATATGCGTAATTACATGTAGCACCGCCACAGCCCACATGTAATTAGTTATCTAAACTGCATCTATTCATACTAATTCATAAAGGGAAAAGATAAAATACAATCGAGTACGATTTAGCTAAATCGTACTCACTTTTAGCGCCATATTTATCCCACATTTATACATGTACATACATTTATGAAGTCTCATACCACATATTTACAATTATTATTAAATAAAGACCTTTAAGAAGTATCCAGAAAAAATGCTTAAAACTAGTCACAGGTGCATACAACTCTACCAGCAGCAGGGTATTAGAGCATGAATCTTCCGTGCTACCTATCGAAATCTATCTGAAGCAAAGGAGGGTCCAACACGCCGGACTATCAGATAAAACGTCTGTTCAAGAGACAATATCTTTGGCATGTGCCAAGGTCAAGCTGCCCGTTAATGGGAGAGAAGAAAGGCATGCCCTGAACAGGATCAAAGATGTTGCCGAATGGACAAGAATCTGTGGGAGAGAAACGAACAAGGGTAGACAGAAAGAGGCTGGTAGAGTAGCAGCTTTCCAGGAGTGGGCAAACTCCTGGGCGAACAATAGGTTACAGCGCTCTGGTCCACGAGCGACTGCAGATCCAGAATCATGGAATGCAGCAAAGATAATCACCGACAAGCATACTGGCAGGAAAAGACTGAGCTTCAGTGAAGCACCCTCAACTATCCACCGCAACCTGAACAGGGCCCAAAGTAGCGTCGCTATTCAGCTAAGAAGCGAGAATATCAGGCTCAACACTTACCTGTACCGAAGAAAAGTCCCCGGAGTGAAAACCCCCAGATGTCAGTGTGGATAACCAACCCAAAATGCTAAGCACATGGTTATGGCGTGTCCTAAGTGGGCGAGAGGAAGGGGAGAAGTTCTTCGACTAGCCAAAAACTGATCATTTGAAGCAATGATGAATAGCCCAGAAGACATGGCTAGAATCACTCAGCGGATATTGACCCACGGTTGGATAGAACAGTTCCGACTTTCTAGTCAAGTCGAAGCAGCAGTAAAGGAAATGATGAAGCGAGTAGGAAAGGGATAGGACAAAATCCTCTATGGCTGAACAGTGTAAATTGCACTTCCTGAAGGTAAACCACACCACTCAATAGTCATAAGACAGGCAGAATCAAGGGGTTTTTACCAGATCGGTTTCCTCCTATGTTAATAATAAAGATAGAGTCACCTGTATGGACCCATAGGGTGCCTGTCCGGGTTAATTGAAATCAAATCAAATCAAATCAAAATATCTATTGTTGTCTTTATTTAACGTCAGACAGGCAATCTTTCTGTAAGCATCAACATCAAAAATGGCAGGACGCAACATACTGAGATTTCGTACTTAATCATTATCTTCGCAATATCTTCTGCGAGATTATGGCGCCGCCTCTGGTCCCCAAACGCGTGCTCCCCTCCGACCCTCCAGACGCCGAGAATTGCGTCTCGAAACCGAAACCAATAGCTAGCAAGGGAAGTATCAGCAGCTTCGCATCTCGCTCTCCTCTTAAAACAGTCGAAGCCAATCGTAAGGCAAAGGCTATTGAGAAAGCATTTAAAATGACACAGTGCTTCACCGATGACCACGACAAAGATGTGGACGAAGTAATGGAGGAGTCTTCGAGCAACTCGACCGACCAAGTATTTGTCGATGGCCCTCACGGCACCGATGGATTAAGTCTATCTCCCGACAGTGTCAATCAAGCTGTTTATACCTCATGCGGCTCCGCAGAGATCATGAAGGATATCAAAGGTCTCATAGACCTCACCAACAAGTACCTGCAGGATCTTGAAAAGAAGCATCCAGGTGTTGGCGCCGACTTTCTCGCGCTCCTTGCAGATGGCGCATCCCGTGCAATGCGCGGCCAGGGAGTGTACACATCACCACCTCACCCTCAGCGAAAGTCAAGGAACGGTATGAACTACGAGAAAAAACGTGGGCCCAAAGGGCTGCCTGCCACAACCCAGAACAAAAATCGTTTTCAATCAAAAAGCAAGAAATGAGAGCGAAGCCACCTCAGGGGCAGATCAAAGAAGACCGTCGTGTCATGATCCGGCTTGGACCTGAGAATGAAGCCCGCAAAGCAGGAGCATTTGAGCTTCGACAGACTATTCAAAAGCTTATCCCCGACGGTAATTTAGTTTCTGACGTTTGGACCGTCCCCTCAGGAGTTGCTATCCTGGCACCCACTGCTGCAAAAGCTGCAACTATCCTTCAGCCAAAGAGCGCAATCGAAAACAGATTCGGCAACGCGCTGGTTGAACGACAGGAGACTTGGTCGACATTTGTCATTGGCCCGATACGAAAAAAATCTGCTGCTTTGACAAGCCGATAGAAGAGGGGGCCCGCTCTTGTGACGGTCTAATCGATCCCATGGATGGTCTCCTCCAGGCAGAACTCACTCCTGCACGTGAAGTTATCCCCATTAGATCTATGAATTGGACGAGACGCTCTGTGGAGAGCGATGAATCCTTCAGATACGTTCGCATTTGCGTTCCGGAGTCTAAAGCAAGCAGATTCCCATCTAGACTGCGCATCTTTGGGGAGTCAGTCTCCATACAAAAAATACGGAAGCGCCAGCAAATACTAGTGTGCACCAAGTGCTACGGCTTCCATGCCACTAGAACTTGTGCACGATCGGATAAATGTCACAGATGTGGCACTGATGCTCATGAAGGTCCCTGCCTCAAACCTCCCAGGTGCCTGAACTGCAAAGGCCCTCACGACTCGACCGACCTCTCTTGCCCCGCTCGCTCCCGACGCAGGAACGGGGTCTTATTCCGGCCAATGGGTGTACAACTAAAGCAAATTCTGGCTGCAGGGGGTAGAGAATACGCAAATTTGACGAAACAGCAGACCATTACCTCTCCAAACTCGTTTTCTGAGACCTCTAGAATCGAAACTATTCCTTCCTCTCAATAAAAATGGTCAGAAGGCATAAATAGCGGAGGGATGCCCCCCTCCGCATTATGCAAGCAACCGTCGGTAGAGCTTCCTCGGCTCATGATTTTGCTCTCACCCTCGCAAACGAAAACCGTATAGACATCCTTCTTGTTCAAGAACCTTGGATTTTTCACGACATCTCCAGACAAAGGACTAAAACCCACAAATCGTTCGAAACTTTTTCCCCTTTGTCGACTTGGCACTCACGACCAAGGGTCATCACATACGTGCGGAGAGACGCGCGACTTAAACCTTTTCAATTAGCCGCAGATAGCTCCCGCGACCTGGTCCAAATCGCTCTTACGCTCGGAACTAACACAATTATGCCTATCTAGAACGTCTACATGCGCCCACGGGCTGTGATGGGGCTGGTGAAGGGTTGTCTAAATTGATCAGCTGTACTAGTAGCCCCTTCTTTGTAGGGGTTGACTTTAACTTTCGATATCCAGTATGGGATTCAATAGCTACCGAATCACGCGCTTCATGTGAGGCCCTCATTGACTGGTATGGATATAAGGGCTTTATGCTTTTAAATCCTACCCAGACGCCGACCTATAATCGCGGGGGCACACTTGTTCTTGCATTCTGCGCCGATAAGAACGCAAGCTGTGAGGTGCGTGCTGACTTACATACAACCTCCGATCACGAGATACTTGTCTCGACTTTATGTCTCAATTGGAAATCTCCGAGAGAATCTAAGCTTCGATACAAAGCTATTGATAATGATCTTATCCTCAAACTTTTGGGCAATACCCATGCTCTTCCTACCATCGCATCTCGAAAAGATCTTGAGGTCAAAGCAAATAACGTAATAGATTCACTACATTTCGCACTTACAGGCGCTTGTCTCCGATAAAAATTAAAGAGTCCCAGCACCTCGTGGTGGAATAGATTGTCGGCGTGCGACTTCCGCCTACCGCAGAGCGCGCCGCTCAGGCCCTGCAACATGGGAAAAGTCTGAACTTTAGAATGCAGTGTGGCAAGCTAAGAAAAATCACTGCAATACGAATGTGGAAGATTCTAAGTCACTATCCGACGTCTATAAGATAGTTCGCAGGCAAAATGCCGCTCCAAGGCATCAATCCCCTCCCCTCCGCAGCGACGACGATATGAGCGAAGTATTCAATGATCCTTTGTCAAAAGCGCTGCTCTTTTACAGGTCCTTACTTTGTCGTCACTTAGAAACTTCAGTTATACCGATAGATACACCCACCGTGCCGCCCGGAAACATCCCCTGGGAAACCATAATAAACCCTGAGGCGTACACAGTAACCTGTCAAGTAAAATCCACAACTCCCGGTGAAGATAAACTTACCACGAATACACTTCGCTTAGCATGACCAATCCTTGGTGATCGTACAACCAACCTTTTTAATCACTACATGAAACTTGGTTCCCACCCATCTGCCTTTAAAAAAGCTATTGTAATCATCATGTCAAAGACAGGGAAAAAGGACCGATCCCTGCCCAAATCATACAGACCCATAGCCCTTCTATCCTGTTTGAGAAAAGGCCTGGAGAGACTTATTGCCAGACGCATTTCTTACTGGGCACTCAAGTCAGAGATTCTCGCCTGGGATCAATGTAGCGTCGTTAGACAATGCTCGACCATCGATCTTACAACTGTCTGCGATATTCGATAAGCTTGGGGGAAAAAGGGTCGCTAGGTTAACCACAGTTGATGTCAATGGGGCTTTTGATGGAGTTCTTTGCAACCGCCTGATTTTCAGACTTCATTCTCAGGGCTGGCCCGACTGTCTCGTTCAGTGGGTTTCTTCCTTTCTATCCGAGCGACAAGTACGCATCCGTCTCGATCATGTCACGACCGACGCACTGCCTATTCTTTGCGTTCTTGTCAAGGGAGGGGGGAAGAAGTAAGATCGACGAGGTCAGATCTGGTGAATGAGATTATCTACAAAGAGAAAAGGGATCTCTCAAAGATCAAAACATTTATATACAGATACGTAAGCGTGTTTCCAC
>JAKRRZ010000689.1:0-17246 GCA_022627015.2 Podosphaera aphanis | reverse complement strand
GTATTAGTCTCTAGATTCTTTCCGCCATATTTGTAGATTTTGTAGTTAGATAATCAAAATGTTCAAAAGAGGCTTAGTTCTAGGAGCTCGCTTAAATATGCAAAATCAACCGTATGGTAAAATCACCGTACAAATTATCCTTGCCATTTCATTAAAGCGGGGCACGCCTTTCTTAACTAGGACTAACAGACCCACTAAACACCCCTGTCTTGGACCCTCTGTGCCAAATCTACCCATGAAGCATAGTACTAGCTCAAAGTATTTACATACTGTGTCTGCAGGGTAGGTTTTGTATGTGGGGCAAGACCTCGCACAACCACAGCACCTTCAATATGCATGTTCATAGAAATTAAAACCTATGAAAGAAGTAATGAAGCTGCACACATAGAGCTATGTTCTTGAACTTTGATATCTCTGAACATTGAAGGTGCTGTCGTTACGTAAAGTCTTGCCCCACATACAAAACCTACCCTGCAGACACTGTATACATGTACTCCCTACTAATTTCAAGGCTCACTACCAATCAATTATACATGTGCTCACTCTGTTCAAAATCCTCTATTGCCCTCGTGTTACTCCAAAATCATAAATAATGACGATAACTCAGCTGCTTCTTGCATCACTAAATATGGGTCAGCAGAAGGAGGTCAACGACTCATCTCCTAGACGTGGTGTCCCCTACGAACCTGTAGCTGTCATCTAAGAGCCTGCGGAGCTTAGATTGAGTCACATCAACTTCGAGCTGAACGTCTTGCTCTTAGTGGAAGATTCCCACCCCGTTAATGACCTGTGACGAGAAAAGTCGGAAGGAAAGATAAAAATATGATGCAACACTTTGCTACAACAATGGCCAGAGAACCTTCGTTGTATTCAATGTAAAGCCTGCACATAGCAGAGCCTGAGACTCGTCCTTTTGCCCAACGGCGGTCGAATAATCACCAACAATTTCCGCTTATACCCTTATTTACGAAAAGTTTCTACTACTAGTAGTAGTTCGAAGAGCTTTCAGTTCTACAGGGCAACACGGAAATTTTAGTCTCGCGATTGACGATGCCATTCAAGGCTATATCCATGCGATGAATCCCCTGAGGTCTTTACAACACCAAGCCGTTCCTTATACCGATTCAACCGCGAACAAAGAATCCGGGCAATTAGATCAGGATTCTAGAATTAAAACCATTATATTTCCAATTTCTATAAAGTTAAACATATCGCTGTCCATGAAGCTAGACACACCAATCGGGAAATTTCAGATCTCTTCAGGATAGCGATTGCCCAAGTTAGACACAGAATCCGTATAGGACGTGTTCCTCTTGGGAAAAGCACGGGTTGATCACCTGTGCTTAAAACCGAGCAAGAGGATGAGTTGAGACTATACGTATGTAGAAATAAAAGGACTAGACAGATGATATACCCCAAACTGTCTATGCACTTCTATTTGTAGAATGTTGGTCAAGATGCCATTCGAAATGCTCTGATGGGAAGAGGCTACCATTGATACATCGCCTGAAGTAAGCCTCTGCTGACTGACCGGCACAATATATTACGACTGCGGCGGGCATAACGCGACTTTAGTCTCACCTTGTATGATTGGTGTCAAGTTGTCCGGACTGATGAAACATACAACCACGATAGTCCAGTCAACAAAGTCCCCGTTACCAGAAAGGTTGATCGAGACGCATTTCATGGCCAACAGTTAAAAGGGCAAACGAAGAGTCTAACAGCACATACATCATCGAACGACGCAGGTTGAACTTTGCCTAGATGCTCTGGGGCTGTTTTGCAGGGACTCAGGCGGCTTTTAGGAGAGGGGGGGAGTGACTGGGGCCAGATGACAGGAGAAAGCTACCGTCAACGTATCTCGCCCGAGGCTTTAGAAGTTTTCTTCCAACAGGCAAAAGTCTAACGCACGATGACCACTCCTTTCATTGTGAAAGAATGCATTGAGGCAAATGGGGCTCTACTACTGGCTTGGCATCCATCCACTTCTGATTTAAACCCTACGGAGAACTAACGAGGATTGGTAAACACTCGTTTACGGGGATGTTTCGGGGATTCTTTTCAGGGGAGATAGCGTAGAAGAGCTGAGGCTGGACCAATTGGGTTAGAGCGGCTAGAGGCGGGGTGAGAACGCGAAAAGCTGGAAAGTCTTTTGTCCAATCTACGAGGTAAACATGAGACCATTATTCGGGCTCGAGGTGGATTTACTGTTTACTCATGAGTTTGATTACAATGAATAATTGCACAAATTGTGGCGGTATTTTTAGCATTTACCATCTCGTACGAAATTCCTATTGAGCCTCCAATGAGTTATCAGTAATAGATATTATCCTACATCAATAGTAGACCTATTTATGGTATTGACGTGCTACGATTTTTCAGAGAGAGAAAATTTTCACATCACCAGGTGTCCTCCATCACTCCCTACCTGGGTTGATCAGAGCCATAATGAAGTAGCAGTGGCAGGGCATCAAAGCAAAGCAAAGCGTCGAATCATACATTGGGTCGAGGGGACCGCCGACCAATGAGCGAACATGTCACGACAAGCGATGCCTGGCTCATTTCGTGGCTTATGGCGGGACCCAAGCAGAAGAAGAAACGACGAAAACTAGCACGTGAGAAAGAGAACGTAACCATCCCTCAGCGTCGGAGAACAAGGTCTGAGGGTCGTGAGGGCGCGCATGTTGATAGCGTGTGCAGGGCTGGCTGGCTGGTTGGCTGCATGTCATTCAGACATCCGGCACGGCATGGCAGCAGTTCTCCAGTTCTCCGTGCAGATATGGACGGGATAGCCAACGGAACGACACGACACGACACGACTTCGCGGACGGTACGCGGGCTCACACTTTGATACAGATCGAGAAAATTCTTGCTCTGTATGACACGCATCTCCCATGGGGCAGAACAACTGCGTCGATGCTGGTTGGGGCTTCTAGACCCGATATAACGAGCGGGCACAGACGTAGGACTTGGGCATCGGTTGAGCACTGCTGGAGCTGGGAGAATCATTCATGTATTTTAGAGATGATGGGCTAGCCTACACCCAACGATAAACAGTACACCCACCCCCACACACATTGTCGTTTATTAAACGTCTAGACGCTCCTGTGGAGTGTGCCTGTGGAGAGGAAACAACTCCTACTCACTTCATTCACTGTCGACTTCATGCGGATATAACGCGAGGGCTCAGGAGGTCTCTCCCTCATAACGATTTCGTTAACAAGCTTCTCGAGCCCAAGTGCCTTGAAAGCTTTACTATTTTCGCGCAGGAAACTGGCTGTTTTAAGAGACAACTTGCTAGCCAATCCACTGCTCTCAGCGGGGATCGGATTAACTAAGGACTAACGAAGGTAGGTCGAGAAGAAGAACGGGGCGAGAAGTCTGGTTTCTTCAACTGTACAATTTGTTGACTGATTTGATTATATGGCTGGGGGGTTGCGATTTGGGAATCGGAGTTTGCGGGATTTGAATGTATCTAACTAGCTACCAATTTTGTAGCGGTTCACGCGGTGAGACCGAGTTAGGCGTGTCGTAGACATGATCTTAGCCGTGTACACCGGTCCATGACCTCAGAGGGTAAAAGGGCTCAAGCCTGGGACTTAAAATTTAAAAACAAAAACACATTGTCGTTTACTTTGCCTGACAGGAAAAATGACTGGAATCAGCATTGATACAAACGTCAGCGCAGATTAGTATTTTAGTAAGTGTTAAATTGGAGAACTTTTTGGTCAAGCATAACTAACTAGTTAACTTAGGATATAGATTGGAAGAGCGTTGGGTGATAGTCATGTTTACTATCCGAGGTCGTTAGCTTTGCCGAGATGCTAGTGCTTCTATACGAAGTGAAGTACGTATGGCTACACGAGGACCAAGATCTATCGAGTCGTTGTATTATTATTTCTTATTATTAGTTAGTTTGCACATGTCGGCCATATACATTAAAAGAGAGCCTGAGCGACCAGTCTTTGATAGAAAGAGTATCTAAATCTAATACACGTTAAAGATACAACCAAATACTTTATCGCTTCTACTTCCAGAGAGCTCTACAAGATTCATAATCTAATAGTTAGTCACAAAATCATCCGTTCAGACGGGTGAAAATCCTCATCGGTCTTGTAATGCCTGAAACCCATGTCAACGGCATCGCAGTAATCGTTTATCACCAGAAAGATCAGTTGCGAGTTATCCGTTGGACGTTAGTCTTCACAACGAAATGGGTGAAGAGAGACAGTACTCTCTAATAGAGACACGTACATAATCGGTAGCCGAGACGTCCCGTGTTTTTTTATCCTCCAAAACAATAGGCCATAAATAGAGGCTCATTGGCCCACTATCGTTATCAACCGTAGTTTTGTAAATTTAGGGATACAACCTGCTTGCTTTGACCCTATGATCTTTGAATCCCTCCACAGCCATAGCGGAAACCTTCAAGGCGATGTCTGCCCTTGTTTATCCCGGGACGCTATATCTTTGTCCGCATTTAAATATACTCACTTTCGTCAAGTCAGTGGTATCAATCAGGTTGCATCTGACGAGCTGAGCCGATAAATTTGGATATAATGTCATAAGATGCCGTTGTTCTGCACCTGAAAATTGAATATCCTCCGTCTGTCAGGGGAGAATTCTTCGAGAGAAAGAATGATTGAAAAGATAGGTCAATTAGGTTATTGACAGCGAGATTAACGAGATGAGGAATAACCCCTGAAAGGGTAGGTAAGGTATAGAACGTCGTATGCTTTATCTAGGAGAAGCGAGGTGACTACTTGTACTTGGTGCACCTATCATATCTGAACCCAACTATTGGAGTTACAACCCCTAGTAATACTGCCCAACGCATCGGTTAATCTAAGGATCGGAAACCAACAGGTTGTCACATCCAGAGCTAATAGAAATCCTGACATCGTCGTGCAAGTACTATTACAGTCCTGGCCACTAGTGGAGGCAGCAGCAGCTTCCACAGCAGCAGCCGAGTCAAAAACGGCTGCTTTGACAAGAACTAGCAACTGCTATTCGCGATCCCCTGCCTTGCGGTAAATTTTAAGCTGTTCCTTAGTGGGAGCTCCAGCGCGATTGGGGCGGGCTAAACACTTTACGCTATCTGATCGGTGTGGATCCCCACAGTTTCTGCATCTAGTTAGGGCTTTGCACTCGTCCTGAACATTCATAGTGGAGCCACAATTCCCACAGGAGGGTGCCCGCGAGCAGGTTTTGTAGGAGTGGGGACTGTTGCGACGATTACAAAAGTCAATCGCACGTTGCTTCTTAAATTTAGCCGCCATTCACGATTCATCGAAGACCCTGAAGCCAGGGTGAGGTGCCTTTGAAAAGAAGGCCATCCAAGTTCTATGGGGTGCACTGAATATCTGATAACCGAATAGCTTCACCGTAGCAGGGCGCACCGAAGAGAGTTGTTCAATCTCGTCCATTAGCATGGTTTTCGTCGCCTCTAAGCGAGTCACTTCCAAGCGGTCATCAAGTCTAGAGATGGCTATAGGAACAGTAGGTATGAGAAGCGGAACCCAGTTTGAGGCAGCTTCAAGTTTGGCGCCAGACAAGAAAAGGCTATTTTCTGCTTTCAGTAGTTCTTCCCTCGCACTGGAGCTTGAGGGGCTCAAGGCGAATCCCGAATTGACGGGTTTGATCTTTCCAATTAATATAGGTGATATTGATAATCTTTTTACTACCACTTCACGAAGACCAAAGGGTGAAAGTTTACGCCACTCATGCTCTCGAGAGAGTCGAACAAAAAGTCGAGGATCCTGGGAGGCAGCCGCATTCTTCCCATCAGCCTGCTTCGCTGCCGCTGGCTTATTTAAATGATTAGGAGGTGTCACTGATTAACTATTTTGTAAGTCTATTCTTGCTTTATTCAGACCTTTACGTGCCACGGTTGCCCATTTGCTGCCGTTTAGTTGCGGTTTTTGTGGCAAGTTGTGCTGTCCCGGAGGAGTCGCATGCACAGAAGTATTGGCAAGGGGTGAAACAAATGGAATAGCCGGGGTTGCTATCGCTACAGGATTTTTTGATCCTTTGCTTTTAGAAGTATTCGTAGCTTTAGCTGGCCGAGAATGTGATGGGATTGGGGGACTTTGTGGAGCGTCAGAAGCAACAAAGAGGGATACTGCCTGATGGAGATATGTCCTCAGAGCATTGGCCTCACCTTTCCGATTTTCGCCTTGGAAGCTGGTTATGGTACTATCAATATTACTGATGACACTTGTACAAATCATCACTCGAGTTTGCCAGGCGCGCTCACGTAGCTACCTTGCCTCAATTATCTCAGAGATCTCACAAGGGAGGAAAGAGTCGGTATTTGTAGAGCCATCGTCTGTAGCTTCTGGAACGGCATCCGTGGATACGCGTTTCGATGGAGGAACAGGTTGAAGGACGTGCCTGTTGTCCGCTACAGAATTGGTTGCAGCCGAGGATGACGGAAGCTATGGTGGCGTGAAAGGGGGGGAAGAGGGAATGAAGACATTTGGGAGAGTAGGAGGTGCGGGGTCCGAGCTTATCACCAAGGCATGCCTATCAGCGAATTTTCACTTTCAGCCTAGTGTTTTTCCT
Organism: Podosphaera aphanis; assembly: GCA_022627015.2. Lineage (NCBI taxonomy): Eukaryota > Fungi > Ascomycota > Leotiomycetes > Helotiales > Erysiphaceae > Podosphaera > Podosphaera aphanis. The sequence goes on along the minus strand of JAKRRZ010000689.1, from coordinate 10,682 downwards.
AATCTGATCTCCATCGCTTATATGCACACCCCTCAAACAACGTGGTTCTAATTAATCCATATTAGGGTGACTGTCATGAGGTTATCGGAAAATGCTAGGCTTGAAGTGGAAATATGCTGAATTCGCTGATAGGTATGTCTTGGTGATAACCTTGCGCCCGCGCACCTTTGGTGCGTCCCAAGGTGTGACGTTGAGACAGAACGCCTAGGTTGGAGTTGAGACTGAAGAAGTTATTTCACAGGGAGAAAGCTACTAATGATGCTGTCAAACATGAAATTAAATGTACTACCCTCGACTAATTGGCTACAAATACATGTATATGAGTAAATAATGACTCAATGTACAAGTTGCATCGGGTGGTTTTATCACATGGCTTTACTATTTATATTTTGTTTCATGTCGAATACGCTTGAAGAGTTCGTCTTTGGAGAACCGCTCTCCGTCTGTTTAATTAAAAACATCGCTCATGACATACCTGTCTAATTAATTTTGCCAAGATACAAAGTAGTATAACATCGAATCTGCGCGTTCTCAATCTCTTCGTGTTAATCGGATCTAGGACAAGTCCGTTTGCGGATCAGAACGCCATAATTTCATTTCCAGAGGTAACGAGGGGTGAGGGTAAACTTGAGAAGCGTGAGTTTTCTGCAACACTGAATCCAGGAACCCCAAAAAAGAAAAAAATAAGTGTCAGTTTGAATTATCAGCTCGTACCGCAGGCCTAGCCATAGGGCGTAGGTATGCTCTTCAAGTTTGGAATTAACAGATCTCATTAGGAACTTATTCAAAGCAACATGGGAGATAATATGCAGGTTGACAAGTCTCCGGACCTTGTCGCTGAGATCGACGAATCCCTCTACAGTCGGCAACTTTATGTCCTTGGACATGAAGCAATGAAGCGCATGAGCGCTTCTAATGTTTTAATTGTTGGTTTGAAAGGTCTCGGCGTCGAAATTGCAAAAAATATCGCTCTTGCTGGCGTCAAAAGTCTCACTTTATTCGATCCCAAACCTGCGGCTATCGCCGATCTCTCGTCACAGTTTTTTCTACGTCCGGAAGACGTTGGCAAACCTAGAGATGTGGTTACTGCCCCGCGTGTTGCTGAACTGAATTCATATACCCCCGTGTTAATCCATAATACATCATGGTAAGAGAACTTATGAACGCCAGATTTGATGACCTTCTGATTAATTTTGCGCAGCTTAACAACTGGCCTCTCACAATTTGATAAATATCAAGTTGTTGTTCTCACGAATACTCCTCTGAAAGATCAGCTCGTCATCGCGCAATACTTACACTCAAAAGGGATATACTTGGTTGTGACTGATACATTTGGCCTATTTGGATACATATTTTGTGATTTTGGCAGTGACTTTAAAGTTACTGATCCCACTGGAGAAGCTCCTATTAGTGGAATCGTTGCCGGAATAGATGAAGAAGGTCTCGTCTCTGCTCTCGATGAAACAAGACATGGTCTCGAAGATGGTGACTACGTCACTTTCACGGAGTTGGTTGGTATGGAAGCATTGAACTCTACTGAACCACGAAAGGTTACAGTGAAAGGCCCATTCACCTTTTCTATCGGAGATGTTTCTGGCTTAGGCCAATATCAAAAAGGTGGAATTTACACTCAGGTCAAAATGCCAAAATTAATCAACTTTAAACCTCTACATGAATCTATTAATGCTCCTGAGTTTTTAATTTCTGACTGGGCAAAGTTTGACCGTCCTCAACAGCTTCATATAGGTATTCAGGCTCTGCACGCCTTTGTAGAAGAGCTTCATTATCTGCCTAAACCTATGGATGAAGAGGATGCAACTTTTATTATTGAGTCGTCAAAATCATTTGCAGCGCAAAACAAAATTGACGTCCAAATCGATGAAAAATTACTCCGAGAACTCAGTTTTCAAGCCCAGGGTGACCTCAGTCCAATGGCTGCTATGTTCGGTGGATTGGCGGCACAAGAGGTTCTAAAAGCTGTTTCAGGGAAGTTTACACCAATCAACCAGTGGCTATATTTCGATTCTCTAGAATCACTTTGTCAGAACTCAACCCGAACCAAAGAATTATGCAAGCCCTTAAACTCTAGATATGATGGTCAGATAGCTGTATTTGGTGCAGATTTTCAAAAAAAGATTTCAAACGCTAACCAGTTTCTGGTTGGAGCTGGTGCAATTGGCTGTGAGATGTTAAAAAATTGGGCAATGATTGGCCTAAGTACAGGACCTGACGCTCGGATTACTGTCACTGATATGGACTCCATTGAGAAAAGCAATTTAAACCGCCAGTTTTTGTTCCGGCCCAAGGATGTCGGTCAATTAAAGAGTGATTGTGCCGCTGCCGCTGTACAAGTTATGAATCCGGACCTCAAGAACCACATAATCGCATTACGGGATCGAGTTGGTGCTGATACTGAACATATTTTTAACGAAGAGTTCTGGTATGGACTAGATGGAGTAACTAACGCCCTTGATAATGTAGACGCACGTCGATATGTAGACCAGCGCTGCGTTTTCTTTCAGAAGCCACTGCTAGAAAGTGGCACTCTTGGTACCAAGGGAAATACTCAAGTTGTTATTCCTCGAGTGACCGAATCATATTCAAGCTCACAAGACCCCCCTGAACAGTCTTTCCCCATGTGTACTCTTAGGAGCTTTCCCAACAAGATTGAACATACAATCGCCTGGGCTCGTGACTTATTTGAGTCCTATTTTGTCAAACCGGCAGAGTTGGTCAACTTATATCTTACTCAACCCGATTACGTGGATAAAGCATTGAAGCAAGGTAGCAGTGAGAAGGCCTCTCTTCAGACAATTTGCGAATTTTTGGTTGAAGAGAAACCTCTAGGTGTCGAGGATTGTATTAAGTGGGCTCGTATACAATTTGAAAAGCAATTCAACAACGCCATCCAACAATTACTTTACAACTTTCCCAAAGATTCGTTATCATCGAGTGGTCTGCCTTTCTGGTCCGGCCCGAAACGGGCTCCTGATCCTTTGAAATTCGATCCAAAAAATGAATTTCACTGGACTTTTGTTGTAGCCGCTGCTCATCTTCACGCTCAAAATTTTGGCATTAACACCAAGAGTCTAGACTCAAGTACGGTCCATAAGGTTTTAGAAAACATGATAATTCCCGATTTTAGTCCAAATGCTGCGGTCAAGATTCAAGTTGATGATAGTGAACCGGTAAGTTTTTCATCTTAATGATTCAAAATAACAGCTTTAATGAGCCTAGGACCCCAATGCCAATCAACCGGCTTTTGATGATAGCAATGAGTTTTCGGATATCATTAAGAAGCTACCTAAACGAAAAGATCTGGCAGGATTCAAACTCAATACCACTGAGTTCGAGAAAGACGACGACACTAACTTTCACATCGATTTCATTACAGCCGCTAGTAATCTACGGGCTGAGAATTATAAAATTGAACTCGCCGATAGACATAAGACCAAATTTATTGCTGGGAAAATAATACCTGCTATCGCCACCACTACTGCCCTTGTCACTGGGCTTGTAATTCTCGAATTCTACAAGATTCTGGATGGCAAGGTTGACATTGAACAATATAAGAATGGATTTATTAACCTAGCCCTACCATTTTTTGGTTTCTCGGAACCTATGCCAAGTCCTAAGGCTGTCTACAAGAGCCGTGATGGAGATGTTTCCATTGACAAGATATGGGACCGTTTTGAGGTAAATGATATTACGCTTCAAGAGCTTCTCAATACTATGGATCAAAAAGGTCTCAAGGTCACTATGCTTAGTTCGGGGGTGACCTTGCTATATGCTAGTTTTTTCACTGCCTCAAAATTAGCCGATCGATACAATCTAAAGCTTAGCGAACTCGTCGCCCACATTTCAAAGAAGCCGATTCCTGCACATCAGAAATGTGTGATCTTTGATGTTGTTGTCGAAGATCAGACAGGCGAAGATGTTGAGGTTCCCTTCATAACAATGCGACTGGACGGTAAATCCAGTAGTTGATTATCCAAACCGTCCTGGGACACAACCGTCAATTTTATATCAATACTTGCCAACTATCAGCGAGTTAAGAAAATTCCTAGGTGGAGTGCATTACTTCTCAAGTTAGGTAATTCATCTACACTTAAAAAATCTGATTAAGACTGATAAGTTTCGACAAAGCTTCGTCGAGTTGATCAGGTCATACACTTCTCGTGACACTCAATTACACAAATAAACTTACTTATTTACACAAGCTCCAAACATGTGCGCATTTGTCAACTCTGGCAACTCATGGGGACTAGCCGTATAACGGATGAAGATTATCATTTTAGCCTGGTTGCTTGACATGCGTGATGCTCGGCTTAGTCATAAATTGCTACATTAAATTGCTACATAAAATTGCGAATTGCCAGACACTGACACCACTAAAATATAATATTTATAGATTTTATGGATATTCAAAACAAATTTACATGACTTTGTAATACTAGAAATGGTGAGATGTTTTAATACTCCCAAGAAATACCAATTTTTTTAGATATTTTAGCTCTTAAGAGAAATTAGAGTAAATGTATATTTATTTGGACCATGATATCCTTCAACTCTTGTCAGCTTTCCTAGATCTTTAGTACCAATATTTCTACTTTATGTATCTTACAATTTTGAGGATTGCTTTCTTTACCGCTACAGCTGCTTCAGTTACTGCAGTTGCTGCAGTTGCTATAGCACCTTTTAGTTTGCCCACCACCTGGTCGCATGTCACAATTTTCCGGCTAAAACCGAGCAGCTAACTCATCTGTCTTTTCCGGGAGTTTGATGGATTTTTTTAGAAGTCCGAGGTTCTCATTGTCTGCCTTTCAAGGATGAGACGTTCAGGAAAGGCATTGGGAGTGTATCATCTAAAGTCTGACAGCAATTTACGAATGCCTGAAGCCCTCAGCAGTGCAAGACAGAGCATACATTCCGGACTCACCAGACATGGCCCAAAAAGATGTTCACTGCAGAGGAGCAGGTGGCTGCTTGTTTCTCAAGGAGAACTTGTGGTGGCATGCGAACAAGCCGAGCGAGGGTCAACCAATCGGTCCTCCCGCAGTGCAGAAATCAAACATGTCAGACAAGAGGTCACGTCTAGCTCGTTTCCATGTAGATGATGATTATGATGATGAGCATAACTCCAAACTGCTATTCCAGACTATCGCTCGCTCCAAGCGGCCAGGTCGAGACCGTTCTTCAAACAAGACTCCCTGGATACTGAAAGATTAGCCGAATAGGTCCTTTGTGAAGGAACCAAGTTGGTTGTAACGGAATTCGATGTATTGAACTATCTGAGGAAGAAAGGAAATAACTCTGATACTAAAGGTTACTTATACTCCTTTCTAACTTCGCCTCTTCCCATGTTATCATGCAGTGCTTTAACTATATCTCGTCTCATTCCGACTCAGACATCATTTCCTGACATTCGAGAAGTTATGCCATTCCCTAACAAACGTCATCTCCCCTTACGTCATTCGCTAAAAATATATATATGTCACCGACATTAATCTCGCTTAGGTACTCGCCTAAGCCACGACACGGTTAAACCGTAACAGCGAGGGGTACGGCAAGTCACAAAATATCTTTCTTACACGCCTGTTTTCACACCCTCATTCAACTTTTACTACTTTTTTTGATTACGGATGTTCCTCGTGTTATGTTTCTCCTTCTCTCGCGCAAAAACTTCGTACTTACCAAACTTCTTCAGTTTCCACAATTTCTGGAATCGGAGGTCAAGGCCCAACTGTCATTCATGATGATCCAATCAGCGCTCAATTCCTCATACAGTCTTTTCCAAACGAAATATGGTCTACAAAATTCACAGTATCTTGTGGAGTTACTCCAAACGAAACTTTTCCTGCTGATTTGACCCTGGGCCATACTATGTTTCATGCTCTTGGTATCAAATGTCTTAAAAACGGGTCCATTCAATTATTACAAATGCAAAACGCACCTATTTTATTTCCTTTTTATTCTACATTTTCTTTGTCCAATGAAATTTCTTTTGTGACCTCTACACAACTAGTTAAATGGCATCCCAAAACTTTACCAATAGGTATCAAATATGGAGCCTATTATGCTGCAACATATCCATCTCTTTTTAACAAAAACCTACGCAAATTAGACATTATATCACAAACTACTCACAAAATTGACACAGGAGATCATGCCCCGATAAAACTCCCTCCTCGTAGGTATAGTCCGGTTCAACTTCAGTCAATACGAGAGTTTTGTAACACTCACGAAGGAAGTTTAATTCGAAAAAGCAAGAGCCCATGGGCATCTCCACTTCTGCTTACTCCTAAAAAGACAGTCGTAAATACTGGAAAAATCGTTTGGCGAATTTGTGTTGACTATCGTCAGCTAAATAAAGTCACCAAGAAACACACTCATCCTCTGCCTTACGCATACGACGAAATTCAAGGGGCTGCTGGCCATAAGCACTACGCCTTCTTAGACCTCGAAAATGGGTTCTAGAAAATTCGAATGAATGAGGCTGACCGCGAAAAATGAGTCTTTGTAACACCCTTTGGGGTTTATGAATGGATGCTTATGCCTTTTGGATTATGCAATGCTCCTGCGACTTTTCAATGCTTCATGGAAGAAATTTTGGAACCTTTCAGACCCTTTGTCGCAGGTCTTTTAGATGACATCTGTTTCTGGGGTAATACCGAGGCAGAGCTACATTCACGCCTTAAATTAATTTTCGAATGGTTCGTTCATTATGGCCTTCTTTTAAATTCAACTAAATGTCGACCATTTATGCAACAAGGAATATTTCTTGGATTTTGTGTCTCTGAGACTGGAATTACTGCAGATCCTGAAAAGATTTCCGCTATCCGTGACCGTCCTATGCCCTCTAATACTTCCGAAATACGAAGTTTTGTGAATGCAGCTGGGTATTTACGCAGCCTAATCAAAAATTTCTCAAAACTAGCGGAACCTTTAATAAATCAAACCGTTGGCCCAAAGAAATGCCCAGTAAACCTTACGAATGAATCAATTAAGTCGTGGAAACAAATTAAAGACGCTGTTACTTCTGTTCCAGTCGTCCGAAAATTTGATTGGCGTCGCCCTATAATCCTTGAAACCAACTCATCCCAAACCTTCGTAGGCGCAGTTCTATTACAACCCTACTTACATCACTCAAATGAAAAACCAATATCAATTCTACACCCCATTGCATACTTTTCACATAAACTTACTCCTACACAGCAGCGCTACTCATCACAAGAACGCGAGTTATTAAGTATCTTACTGTCCCTACAACATTGGCGTCACTGGATCGAAGGTAGAGATGTAACAGTTATCACCGATCATGAATCGTTAAAAACCATTCAAACCAAAGTAGAGCAACCGGCTCGAATGGTCCGCTTCCTCGACTCCATCAAACACTATGGAGTCCGTATTCTTTATCGCCAAGGCAAGGCCAACGTCCTGGCTAACTACCTATCCCGCCCCCCGAATAAAATTTTTAATTCAGAAGAAATCCAAGATCCTGAGAGTGATAATACATGTACTGTCATTAATTCTCTTTCTCTTTCTAACTCTAGCAAAACACAGCCTAATCTGCCTTCAGATGAAAATAATAAAGACATAAAATATCCTGATCATCTTAATCGTATCGATTTACAATGCATTTTTGAATACCTTACCCTGAAAAACCCCTCCCTAATAAGTTCTCTCCAGACTGGGTTGTTATGAATTTCACTGTCTATAATAATAAGCTACATCTAATTAGACGCAATGTACCATACAGCCCCGGAAAACATCCCTCGACAAGCGGGATAGCCAGTCTCTTAGAAGTGCTCGAATACGATGATTTACTAATTTCTTCCACTAAAATTCATGAAAACCTGGGACACGCTTCAGCAGGTACCACAATGCGTGAAACTGGTCGTCAATATTGGAATCCTGAGCTAAAATTAGCCGTTTATGAAGCAATTCGTAAATGCCAATCATGCCAACTTATGAAACCTCCAGATCCAACTCTAGGGGATCTAACACCAATTCAACCAGCACCACCTTTAACACGCTGGGCTATTGATCACACCCAGATCGGTCCTAAAATTCTGGTAAATGCAGTCGAGTACGCCACTGGCTGGCTTGAATCTTGCTAGGTGAACTCTGCAGACTTTACGAATACTGTTCCTTTGCTTCTTTTCATTATAAATTTTTTCGGTATTCCAAAACAATTAATTAGCGATAATTCGGGATGATTCAGCGGAAACGAAGCAAAAAATTTTCAAACTAAATATGGCATTAATGTTACCCATACCACTCCTACAAGACCGCGTGGAAATGGTAAAATAGAACAAGCAAATGGCGTTCTCAAGGCAATTTTAACACGAAATCTACTCGATAATCCTCAAATGCCTCTAACAATTGCACTGACGATCGCAGTCTCAATTTACAACCGGCGCCTTTCACCTTCGGGATACAGCCCATATTTCCTTCTTTTTGGCACTCAACCACCAGATGAAGAGCTGGCCTACCACCAATATATACGCGAAGCAACAGACCATGAACAAAAAGCATGGGATGAGGAGCATGCGAGATTACATGCTGCACCTATTGCTCGCTCTTACGTTAACAGCATGAAAGCAGTAAGAGCTAAAATGCCAGCATATTTACAAGAAAAAAAGGTGTTACTCCGGACATATGTTACAGGAGACTGGGTACTTCGCGTACGCTAGCGAGGACACAAGTTTGAACCTTTCTACGATGGTCCTTCGGCCATTTCTGCGAGCCACTCTAACAACACGTATTCACTGGTTTCACCAGGAGGATATAGCCTCTCAAATCGCTACAATGGCACGAATCTATTTCCTGCATATGTTCGAGATGGACATCCAGTGAAAAGCCTCTGGTACCGCAGTAAAAGAATGTTGGATCTAGACCGACAGAGACTTGAGGATTCTTCTGGTCAATAACTCATGCTAAAATGTTTGTCCTATCTTAATACAGCCGCTGCTACACTTATTTCATTTTGTGAGCAGTGGACAGCTCATAGTGGCGAAGGGGGTGATGAGGATCGCATGAGTTAGGCAGGCATGCATCGTATATGTACAGGTAAGCTTAGTCTAGCGATGGCAAGTGGTCCATACCAGAAACATATAATCCCCCGCGTAGTCTAGAAAAAAGGACAATTAAGTTATTACGTATTTTAGTCTCAAGCTCTACCAGCAGTCATTGCCGTAGTCGGAGCCACGAGACACAACGTGATAGCCCAACTTTAAGACTCAAGTAGGGCTCTTATAATGCATGATGTGCTGGTACACAAGTGCTTACATACCCACGCCCCTCACACGGACAGGGTTACACGGATCGTACCGAGGGAGGAAAATCGGCGACAAATATAGACATACATGTATTTGAATTTGGTTTCATTTGACCCGATCTGGCGCCTTCGGTGGCCCACACAGGTGTCTACCAAACTCTCTAATTTACATAGGAGGAAACCTTTCGGTGAAAACCCCCTAACCTACCTGATACAATTCTGTAGTTTTGTGCTTAGCTGTAGGAAGTGCGCTCGCACTGTTTCGCATAGTGTGGATTTCCTTCACGTCAAACGTCCTCTCCTTCCCCGCTCAGGCCTCCGCCTTTCCACTTCTCCGGTCAATCTGAACTGTTCGAACCAGCCCTGGTCTAGTATCCACTGCGTTATTCTTCCTAAGTCTTCCGGGTTATTCATCATGACCTCGAATGACCGGTTCTTGGCTTTCCTCCACACCTCTGCCCTTCCATTGGCCTTCAGTGGACAGGCCATCACCGCATGTTTGACGCTTTCCGAAGGATATCCACACGGGTATCTTGGATTGTCAACTCCAGGAACTTTTCTTCGAAACAAATAAGACTTGAGCCCGCTATGCTCGCTTCTTATCTGCACTACAATGCTGCTTTGGGCCCTTGTCAGGTTATCATGTAGTTTTGATAGGGTCCCTCTAAGACTCATTTTCTGTGCACCGGTGTTCTTGTTTATATGAAATTTGGCTGCAGACCAGACTTCAGGAACGGCTGTGGCTCTATATCTTCGAGTGACGTCCCGGGTCTGCTGTGGCCAAGAGTTCGCCCATTCATGGAACGCGGCTGTTTTTCTCATCTCTTTCTGTTTCTTAATGGACTCTTCTCCGCTGCATATCCTAGCCCACTTTACTCTATCCTTTTCCTTGGATAGAGAGCCACGGTTGCCGCCTCCACTGGTAACTTGCCCGATCTTCCGGCAGGTCTTTTCTATGGTCTCTTGGACTGGTGAGTTGCGAGTGAGCCCGGCGTGCTGCACTCTTCTATACTTTAAGTATATCTCCATTGGTAAGATGGAGGTCTCATGCTGGTAGATTTGTATGCCCCTGTGATATTTAGTGAACATTTTCTCTGGATCAGTCTCAGAGGTTTGACTATCCTTTTGGGGATGTGACATATATGTATTCATATAACATGTATAAATATCTCATATTCCTCCGTAGTCAGAAGAATAACGAAGTGGTAAATATTAAAAGTGCAGATATCTTTATCACCTCCCCCCCTTGAAATTTGATTCTGCCAGGCAAATTTAATCCCATGATAATTTTGACGAATATTGAAAGCGACATAATTAATGTGTTATGGTCGTTCAACAACTGAGTTACTGTCTGGATTTTGCGAGTGATGAAGCTTTGCATCGTTTCAGCTTAATTTTGAAA
>JAKRRZ010000688.1:0-13969 GCA_022627015.2 Podosphaera aphanis | reverse complement strand
TAAGAACCTTCTTGAGAATTAAGAACCTTCTTGAGAATTAAGAACCTTCTTGAGAATTAAGAACCTTCTTGAGAATTAAGAACCTTCTTGAGAATTAAGAACCTTCTTGAGAATTAAGAACCTTCTTGAGAATTAAGAACCTTCTTCAATTTTCAAAGCACTGTCATATACCAAGGAAAAATAGTCAAGCAAATTAAAAGGTTTACAAGGTGAAGATGGAGAAATTAAGACTAGCTTCACTGATAAGAGCCAAGCCCTAAAGCCTAAGCTGTTTCCCACTCCTCCAGTATCAATGGCACTCAACCGGTCCCAACATAAGGAAACTGAATGAGAGTAGCCAAACATAACCCCTTCAGAGGTAGAGAAAGCTTGCTGCCATCCATCAAAAGGAAAGGCCCCTGTACCTGACCAAATAGATAGGGCAATAATAAGACATGCTTACAATGGGAAAAAGGAACTATTGTTGTGCTGGCTCGGCTGAGGTGCTGGTTTCAGTAATGATAGTTGTGCTTGGAAGAGATGGAAGTACATAGAACCTCGTGGAAGTTAGCAGAAGCATCGACTCTGTTCTATGGAGAACATAAATAGATGCTAGAAGATTCCAGAGGTCATGGTTAGGAGTAATGGGATGGTATACGTATCGAATCTTGATGTATATAAGATATCTCTTTCTCCCATCATATAATTAGACAGATAATCAGATCATCCATCATAATACGCATTCAGTATTCATCACTTTATATCTGTTCTCACCATCTGTTCATCAACTGTGTATCTTAAGGACATCTTCAGTGGCCAACATCCTGTCCTCCGTAAGCTCATAACTATAACAACTAATCTTTAAAATATATTCTTAGTTCTTCAACATTTGATACGAACCCAGATGCTGGAGACAAGCTACTGGTATTGTCCTGAAGAAACGCGAAAAACCAGACTATTCCAAACTTAAAGCGTATCGGATTATTTCATTATTGAACTGTCTAGGAAAGGCCATGGAGAGAACCGTAACACAGAGATTAAGCTTCCTGGCAGAAACATCTAATCTCATTGACCCATCTCAAATCGGAGGAAGATTAAAGAAGTCAGCAGTCGATGCCTGCCTTCTATTACTTGATAAGGTACAGACAGAAAAAGCAGCAAAAAGAAAGACTTCAGCCTGGTTCTTGAATGTTAAAGGGGTATTTGACCACGTCTCCAAAAACTAACTTTTAAGCATCATGAACAGGCTAGGTTTACCTTTGAGCCTTCTCTGCTGGGTATTGTCATTCTTAGTAATAGACAGCTCAAATTCGCATTTGACGGCCAGTCAGAGGAATTTGTGTTGTGCTGGTGATGGTTGAGATTACGATGATAAATGGTAATCATCACTGGAACTGAAGGTAGAACTTTCCAGGCGATTTCATAATGAGCAGGTGACTGACAGAACACTATTGACGCGGTGGTTCTAGATCATACTACCTGTTGGAAGATTCTCGAAGGATCTGTGATGCTTTATTGGGAAATCAAAGCGATACTTTAACCATCTCATATATGTATATAAGATACCTCTTCTACCTCGTAGATCTACATAGTTCTGAATATCAATCATATCAGCAGTTAATACTCATTCTACTCACCATCATTCCAAAACCTTGAGTCAATATATCCTCCGTAAGCTCTTACCTTTGTAACAATTTGCTCCCATTGAAACTGGAATACCACAAGGGAGTCCAGTCTCATTTATTCTATTTCTTATCTATATCCGAGAAATTTTTTCTTCAAGGGCAGTAGAATTCATATCATATATTGAAGACATGTCATTGACTATTGAGTGTCTTTTCCACCAGCTTTGAGAAGAACGTCCAAATTTTAGAAAGAGAAGCACAAAAGCTTCACGACCTTGGGCTACAAGACTCAGTCCAGTTTGACATAGAAAAGACCGAGTTGATTCATTTTGAGAACTCAAAAGCAGCAAAAATTTGTTATCTTAATCTGCCAGATGGATCTAAAATTTCGGCGAAAGGAGTGGTACTCTGATTCAAGGGTCCACAATGTAAATGGCATTTTATTATACACAGGGGTCCAGACTCGGCCATATCCTGGTCATGTTTTGAAGCTAATTTAGGGCGTATTTTTTTTTTGATTTCTTATACCCGATCTGGCGCCTTTTGGCCCACGCAGGTGTCGACTTCGGTTAGATACAATGATGATATAGTCGTGATGAACATTATGCCTCGGATATTATTGGCAAGAATCACTACGGTTGTGGCAGGCGGCTTTTTCTTCACCCCTCCCGAACTATACCATCCGTGAAACTCACTCAAGGGAAACCTCTCAAAAGCCCTTGAGTTATCCAGACATGCCACCATCATCATCGTAGCTTCCCTCAGTAAGGTAAGGTCTGCTGGAGTCGAACCAGCGATCTTCTGTCTCGAGTGGAGTAGATGTTCAGGCTACCCAAACCCTACTTGGAAGACCGGCCTGGATGGTATACCACTACATCATCCGACCCTTAGGGCGTATTTACTGCCGGTGATCGAGCAGAGACACCTAGTCGTTTTGATCTGTCCAAGCCCTGGATCTGTCTAATTTTCACCATCACTAGCTTAGAGAGTCTGTCGTCACCAACTACAAGCGACAATAAGCAGAGAAATAATTATCTTGTTGCGAGAATCAAATCGAAAGTGAGTTTAATCATAGAAAGTATGTTGTTATTTTATTCAAACTAATTGAATCTAATAGATGAGCAACTCTCAAACATCTCCAACAGTGCGCGATTACTCGGCCAGAACTAGTCCTACTCAGTGCATCCACGTAATTCATCACTTAATTTAGGGATAGATATTCTTGTTAAAATGAGTTGAGGTGATGATATTGCACTATGCTGGCTACAAGAGAAACGAAATCTTCTCAATGCTCAGCTTGAGTTATAGACAAGTGAGCTATATCATGACCAGAGGCACTCTAGCTCCGGTTCCAAGGCCAAAAGGAAAACGTAAACTTACTCAAGCTCAAGTCGATGAGTTGGAGGCTTTCGTGCGGCTGTCACGAAAAAATCGCCAATTGTCGTATCTCGAACTTGTGTATGAATTTAGGTTCTGGAATGCTGGTGTATGTGCTATCACAAGTGCGCTTAAAGATAGAGGATATTGTAGACATTTGTCTTTGGAAAAGCTTCCTCTATCCGAGGCCAACAAAAGAAAGCGGTTTGAATGGGTCTCGGAACGCCTTCATTGGACCTTCAATGATTGGTGTCAGATTAGAGGCATAAGACTCAATTGATGGAGATTTTATAGGAATTCTCATTCATAGTATGCCCACAAGATGCTAGGTAGTCTTTGCTGCCCAGGGGGGCGTCACCAAATACTGAAAATATGTTTTTACACTTATTATTCAGATTTGGCACTAGCTTGGCACAAGCTGTAACTTAGTGGTAAAATTTACTATCATCAGCATAGATTTTCAGTAGATCTTAACAACCTGCATTTTACATTCACGATTTTTCGTACACGTAAGACATACAAAGTGACGGGTATCACTTCCGAAATAGGCTTAGCTTTCAAGAATTTTATAGAATTTTGTATGGCGAGACCCCTACCTATAATTGAAATTCACATTCACGACCCTAGAACGAGAGTACGTTGGCTCGGTGTCTGGTTTTTTTTTTAATTACTTTGCATCGAGCCTGCGCGCAGCATGTGATACAAGGTACCACGTGCCGGTTAGCTCAGCCTCGTAGAAAGCTACCCGACGTGCTGGCGTCGGTAGAGACCCAGCATTTTCTAGAGGGGCCCAGATCTATCCAACTAGCGCCTTACTATACAATTATTATACAAAGAAACGAACTCTTCCTCTGAGTCGCTTTAAGTTTATCTAGTAGAGAAGACATCTACAGGATTTACATGGGGATAAGAACTTGTCAATGAAAGTACATGATATAGATACGGTGGGAGGGGATTACCCAAAGGGTGGCTCCGTAATCGGTTACAAATCTGTCGTTTTAATGGCGAAGTTGGATTTCGTCGAAAAAGAGTTTTCTTCACCCACTTTCCGAAGGCAAGTGCGCCATCTTTCGAGCCTAAGATCCAACGGATACCTGTAGGCGGATGTCGAGGTCCGTCGAGTCTCGCCCCGAGGCGGCCGAGCTGGCAGAAAAAGAAGTGATCCGGGGTTTTTTCTTCTCCACAGGTACATTCTAGTAAGGCGTCCTCGTGGTGAAACCGCCGGTGGTAGTCGGCAAAGTCGCCATGTCCTGTACGAGCTGTAATAAGCAGGCCGAGGGTGCGGCGGTCGAGGGAGGCGAGTTCTGGGCATATTTTAGCGTTGAAGTTGATCCCGAGGTCCTTATATCTCGTAGTTGCGTTTTCTTGCCAGCAAGCGCTGACGTGTGACTGGTATCGTGCTTTTACATCCCTCTTAGCTCTTGCGATGGTGTCTGGTTTGATAGAGGACTTACATTGAAACACCATGTTTCAATACGTGTATAAAGGGCTATGCCTGGTTGACTGTGGCTGGGCTAATTTACTTGGCCCTTCCGAGTCACTTCATGTGGCGCAATTATGTGGCCTATGGCATATGTTATGCATGTGCAGGTGCAGGTGCAGGTGCATGCATAAATAGTGCGACCGGCATAATTAGTGATGTACAGGGGATCCTTACTATCACTACTAGAACTCGGGAGAAGGTTTTAGAGGAGCATTCTGGTTGCTTCTAGGTTAAGGGGCATCAGTGAGTAAGAGGAAGGAAGGGAAACTTCTAGATATTAGAGGGATATAATAAGTAGCGGCGCTTGCAGCGGTCTTCCCTTTCCTCTTCATAAATTCCATATAAACTTATTTTGTGGTATTGCTTTCGTGCAGTTACCGTTTTCTGCTTTAACCCTTAACAACGTGTAGCTCAAGCAAAAGCAGCCTTTGAAAGAATGGCTAGATTGACAAATACAGAGAAAGGCTTCGGCCATATTGCCATGAGAAAGCTATATCTGGCATGCGTAACCAGTGTCTCAGACCATGCTAGCCAAGTTTGGTGAAAAGGTCAAAGGAACTTTCCAGATATGTTACAGGGCCTCCAAAATTTAGCAATAAGGAGGATCTTAGGCTGTTTCAAAACAGCATCAATAAAACCAATGAAAGTAGAGGTATATCTATGCCCTCCAGAATTCAGGCTCAATCATTGCAGAAGAAAATATGCTATGAGAGCACTAACTTTGGCGGAAAACCATCCTGTTTCAAAGGCAATGAGACAAGATCTAGATTACTTAGGGGATAAAATTGACACCTTGTAGCCCTCGCTACAATTAGAAAAATTCAGAGGCTCCATATCATAACATCTAGATGAAGAGGAGATAGAAAAGGTCACCAGCAACTTGTTTCCACCATGGAGAGCAGAGCTTCTATACTCAATAGAAATCGGAAGTCCGGATAAAGAAAAAGAAAAACTTCTACATGTCCAGGGAAGAAAATCATTTGAAAAAAAACCACACTATCTACTATACTGACGCATCACAGTCAAGACAAGCTGAGGGAATTGGAGCAGCCTTCTATAAATTTGATCTTAGAACACAGCATACTCACGGAGAATTCTTCAATATAGGTTCGAACAATACTATTTACGATGGAGAGCTAGAGGCTATTGCAAGGGCCCTTGAACATGCAGAAAAAAGTCCTCAACAAAGTAATATTGTGGCTGTGTTCTTAGATAGTCGGGGAGCTCTGAAAAGATTGAATAAACTATCGAACCTTTCAGCTGGTTCGGGAGCTTTTGGATTTATAAATATGAATTTAATATAATACTCGCACAGGAGCAGTAAAAAAAAAATAATAATAATTCACTTCCTTCCTCCCCCTCAAAAAACCTCCCCTCATATATCATAGGCTTCAATCCATGATTTCAAACAAGATAAAAATCCCGGCTACAGCAGTTCAGAGATAAAATACACTTATGAAATAAGATGTAACAACAAGGGAGGTTGTGACCAGAGAAGTATCAATCTGTTACTTGATGTGAATCAAACAGTTTTAATAAAAGAAAGCTTTACTCGAGTATTAACCGAAAACGCCAAGATTTTCAAATGATCTGATAATTAGCGAGTGAGTTAACTTCAAACCACTTAAGTTAGGACTTTAATTATGTCCTAGTTTGTGAATAATTTGACACAAACTAAATGATAAACCAGGACAAAGATGGATAAAGAGAGCTATCAAGGCAGCAGCACTCCTAAACACAGGGAACTAAAATAAAGCTGGGCTGGGTTCCGGCTCACCAAGAAATTTATGGAAACACTAAAGCAGATGCACTAGATAAAGGGACTGCATTGACTGGGAAAATAGAGTATCCTCCATTAAGCTTTGGTTGCTTAAAGCAGAAGATAGTAGAAACAAAAGACCGGGAATGGGAATAGATCCCCAGTGACTATGGAGAGTAATACCAAGGAACATCCCCGTCTTACTCGAACGTCTTTCCCTGGCAAATTAAGAAAAAACGCTGGATACCTAGAGGAATTAAAAAGAAGACTAGCTCTGCATTCTTCCAGCTTAAGCTAGGACACGGCTAATTTAAGTCATATTTGGCCAGAATGGGGCACATTCACAGCGATCAATGTAGCTGGGGAGCTAAGCAAACACCAAAGCACATCCTCCTTGAATGTAGATGATACAATCTAGAAAGGAAAAAACCAAAAGAAAAAATTAGAGAGCATAGGTTACTATTACCAACATTTCTCCACACAGGAATAGGAACTGCTGCAACAACAGAATTCATAAAAGCAACAAAGGTATTCTTAAGGGAGTGGTACACAAGAAAAATTAATTGGCGGCAGTTTGAAGAAGAATCCTGAAGGCCAAGACGTTTTAAAATTTGTTTTGTTTTTTTAATTTTTTTATCGTTTTTAACGAGACTTTGTGCGCTCAAGTATTCATTGGATATTTCAAGGAGTAAAAATTGCATGTATCTTAAGAAGATAAAACTGGAAACTGTATTCCTAAGGGAACACACATCCTACAATAGTCATAGACTTAGACAGGATGAAAATGGAAGAAAAAAAAACAAACTTTCCTTGACATCTAAAGTCTCTATTAATGGCTAAATTTCCAATAATATCACGCTTGTTTGGCTGGAATATTTCTTTATTCCTCAAATGTGCTCTGAGTCAGCGTAGCACCGTATGTCCATACTTGACGGCAACGGGAGCCACACTTCTACTAAGTTCAAATTAATGTGTTGTCAGAATCGCATAGAGCTTATACTTTACCCTCATATCCATTTCCTGTCCCACGAAACCTCGATGTCAGTGTGAGTTCTTCCTTGTCGAACTCGCTGATGCAAAATGCAAAAGCATCGCAGATCTTTCTCACCCTAAGGACGCCACTCCAGATGAGAGGCAACGCTTTATACCAAGGACTCTGAAATCTCACGGGAAACCTGCTGGTCTATTTCCATGCAATCTTCAAAAAGGGCTTTCCTCGTCATGGCAACCCTGTGTCTGGGAACTTCTCCCCCTCGAGTACCCTCCCCGAGTACCTACTCGATCCTCTGGATATTTCTAGCACCTTCATGACATGGCCAGAGCCGAAGTACTTGAGAGGAATTGAAAAAAAGACGAGAAATTGATGCCAAAAAACAGGTACCGGAAATAAGCCGAAAGACCTATTAATGCGAGTGATATGAAGCTACAGTAGTTCTGATTTTCCAAACTTGGTAACTTTGTTAAATTTATCACAGTAGACTCAAATACATGTTTTGTAGACATAGAATTGATATGGCATGAAAGTATTGCTGCCGAAGCTGCAGCGACGGCGAAGTAGCATTTTATTTGTGCAAAAATTATGCTAGATTAGATGACGAATCAATTCTAGGATCTATATTCTAAGGAAAACGGAATAATGGCTGTGAAGTTTTCAGTATTTATATAAACATGGTCCGTCGCTTTGGATCTGGCTTAGTTGTGATGGGAGCACGCCCTTGTACGATGAACCACCTTGGCGCTCTTGATCTTTTCGGGTTCAGGCGCAAGAGCCTCTCAATATATCGATAGGCAAGTCCCATTTTCCGTTTAGGGCCGTAGTTCTCGAATTCGAAACATTCCAGATAATTACTAGTATAATCTTCCTGGTTTCATTCTGTAACCAAGCTTCAATGAGAGATAGAAAACTAAAAGAGCAACGTGAACTCAGGAGAATAACTGATATATTCTCCTATCTAATCAGAGGCTATAATACTCACTTTGACCAAATGTTGATTTCCGCGCCAACTTGGAAAGTATAGTGTAATGCCAAAGTAGTCTGTGAGTATTAAAGATCAAAGATCAAAGCTCCTTGATTTAATAATGACCGATAGAGCTGCTTTGAGTAATAAAAGTTATAATTATTTAGGTTCTAAATACACGGAAGATGTATAAAGTTATGCTATACTTCTGAAAACCCTTAACTAGGTCTCGGAACATCCGCAGCCAGGCAGATGATATTCAACTAGCCAGCTAATCCAGTAATGGGGTGTAGAGCCGTTATAGAACAATGGTCATCTATTTCTATGAGGAAGGTGTGCCAGATGTGTGGTTTTTGGTCCTTGGTGATGAGCCTAAAGGTTTTCAACTTCAAGATAACCACCTACTTTTGCGTGGAGGTTACGGCTAATAAGTTCCTGCTGTGCCATGGTGATCGGCTTGGCCCTATTTTGACCTATTATCAACAGTGATAATCCGTGATTGGTAGGCTGAAGATTATTGATATATTCGAGAATTCCCTTCAACGTAAATTCCGCGACACCATATATCCGGAAAACTCGTAAATAACAAAGTGTCGACAGCGCCAGCCATAAAATATCATTCGCAGAGCGGCAGGCGA
This sequence comes from Podosphaera aphanis, assembly GCA_022627015.2. Taxonomy (NCBI): domain Eukaryota; kingdom Fungi; phylum Ascomycota; class Leotiomycetes; order Helotiales; family Erysiphaceae; genus Podosphaera; species Podosphaera aphanis. The sequence goes on along the minus strand of JAKRRZ010000688.1, from coordinate 5,150 downwards.
TGGTTAGTTCTTCTACCCTTGGAATATATGATATTATATCCATGGTTTTATACATGGAATAGCATCCTGAAATATAATCAGGAGTTAACCTTAAATACTTGAGATTAGTCAAAGAAGCTAGACAGCCCATGAAAATTTCACAATGGCTTGGGCGACAACATTCAGGGTCTCCTCCGAGAAATAAGTGTTCCAGGTCAGCTTGAGATGATAAAGCCCTAAAAAATTCCAAACTTTTATCAAATCGAAAGCCAAGAAGTTTAAGTTTTTGAAGTCGTATCCAATCCTTACTGCAAACCCGAGACAAGACGGTCGATCCTTTGCTCAAATTTTCCACCGCAAGGTCACGCAAGTTGCGACAGCCACACAACCAGTCAATAATTGCGTCCTGTTGATCATTTTTAATCCTTACTAGACCGGGCATAGTCGGTATACTTCCAGGAACAGAAAAGGACAGCTCAACTGTGACGAGTGCTTTGCAGGGGAGCAAAAGGCCCAGCTTTTTGGCCCCAACCGATAACAATCCGAAAATCTTGATTGAAGTTAAGGATTCGGCGTGATGATTCAGGGACTGCAACGTTTCGGCTGCGACGAAGTGGGCAGAAACGATCAATCTTTGAAGAGTATTTTCCTTTAATGCATACAAAAAGAGCCCGAGCTCCGCATCTTGCCTTGCCTTGGCAAGCGATGACACAGTAAGGTTACAGAAATTAGGACAATTGTCCACGATTGATTTCGCAAGATCTGGAGTTAAAGAAGTAGCGTCCCCAACTTCCAGAGTTTTTAGCTTTGGCAGCTGACTTACCCAGCTCTTGATCCTAACTCGTTGATCGTTCACTAATAAGCGCTGAATATTGGCTGTAGCTCTTGGCTGTTTGGTTGCTTCGCTAACACGGGACATAATGGAATCTCCAATGCGCTGAATGGCGGCAGGACGATCGAAGGAATAAAAAAACGCTGATTCAAACGGATCATCAGGTACTTTGATCTTTTTAAGGCGTGGAAAAAAGCTTGCCATATCACCTACGAATAACTCTTCTGAAAGTTTCGCTTCTTTGAGCAAATAACTTTTTTCCAAAAGGGCGATCAAGTTATTCAAATGGAGAGATTTAATAAAGAGACAGTAAGGGTACGCAGTTTTCCCAATACTTGACAAGATAATACTTTTCCATAGTCTTTCTCGCTGCAATACATATTTTCTCCTCAACTGGGGACTGATTTTAAGGTCACGGGGTCCTTCTCTAGGAACGCCGAAAGCTTGGGTATAGATGTCATCGCTGCAGAGAATCTTAGAATATGAATGAATTCTACGCGCTGTTAACGGTTATCGTTCTACTAGAGGACGTGAGAAGGAGAAAAAGACTATCCACCGACCGATATAATCTATGCAGTGCGATCCTTGTTAAAAGCTTGGTCGTCAGCGCACAAGCGAGGAGAGATCTGAAGTCATGTTGGTCTTCAAGATAATCGAATATCAAGTTCAAGAGTTCCAGCGGAAGATTCAACATCATTTGAACGTTGAGAGGTCATGAAGAGACTTGGTACTTTTTCATTGATCCATATGTGTATGGAATAAATAGGGTGTTGAAAAGTACGTTTCTGGTTCTAAATAAAGATGATTAATGCTAAGCCCATTTTATGTGGATGTCCTATCGGCTAACCAATGGAGTCTGCTAGATCATGTAGTGAGTATAGCCTGTAGTATAACCAGACGGACTCACGTTCATGTTATGTATCCTCTGCACTTAGGGTAAGTGCTCTTACAAGTTCTGTACAAACAAATCTTACCATTAGTTGTATCTACACCTTGTACCTTTACGGCAGAATACCCCCCAACCATTTGCTGTTTCATTTTAGTATTATAACACTTTGCTAAGATGGAGAAAATATGAAGGATACGAGCACAAGTCCGTCAGATCGGGATAAGAACTGTCGGAAATCCCTGAATTACAAGACTCGACCATCATTGGCTGAAGACTTTTCGCTATACCTAATCCATCACTAGCCAACCGTTGTATCTAATAATAGAAACTCTTTGCATCGGACAGCACGTTAGAGATCCCTGAATCTCATTTGACAACAACCCTGGGACCCTACCATCACTCGGAAAGACGCATCAACACCAACCATAATTATCATGCAATCACTACACCCTTCGTATTATAATTGTTATTCTAATTGACAAACTTCTAGCGGCATATTTGCCTCGTCAGAATCCTTGACTTCCAACTCCAACTCCAACTCCAGTTGCTTAGATGCCTGTGATTCATAGTCTGTAATATTTTACTCAGTTCCCGTAAGCGTCTAGGTGTTATTAGAAATACTCAGACGATCCCGGAGCTTAGATTGGATTCAAGCAGTGTGAATTGTTTCTCAAAGATGTACGAATATTAGCTATCACTTACAAAATTTATTAGTGATTCTATGAATATCCAACAGAAAACAAATAGTACTTACTATTTGTGATGACTAGTAAGCCTATGTGGTTCCTGTGGCCTTGGCAATACAGCCTAGGCTGGCCGACGACCTCGTTGCCACAAACAGAGGAGTCTAAAAGCTATAGAGGATCGGAGTCTCGCCACTCAAGATCTAAATTTTTCTAGGGGCGTAATATTTTTCTCATTTTGCCTCTTGGACTAACTGAAGCTATTTTGGCCAATGAATGGTTAGATTGTTTCAATACGAGAAGTGTACGAGAGGGATATGCATACAATGCCTGTTTGATTAGCAGTTGTAGATTCCTCCTTCAGTTAAGAAATAATCTACCTTTCGACTTATCAACGCCCACGCTTTTTATACCGAGGGGGCAAAAGTGTTATTTACGACGTGGTCGATGGAATTGAAGTCAAAGCTTTTTAACCCGCGAGAGAACTAAAGACAACTTATGAGGCGAAAAGTTATATTTTTAGGTAGACGTACCGGTAAGTAGAAGCTGTAAAGAAATCGAGCCATCGAGCCATCGAGCTATCGAGCCATCATGAGAACTCTTCATGTTGTCGATAAGAAGTTTCCTCTTTACGCAATGTCCTCTTGATTTCATCTGTATGTTTACTTTTCTCTTCCTCGTGATGACCATAGACTCCTTTTACCCATACTTGGCATTCTCTTTCATTGCGAAAACTACTACTAGTATGATCATTCTCACCTTTTTTGGAACGCCCATTTCGTACCTCGTGGAATGTTTGTCATGCCCTCTCCTTGTAAAAAGATTGAAGAACTTGGGAGAGATAGATTGAGACTCTTCTCATAAGCCCGAGGAACAAGACTAGATGATTTCAAGCCACAGCATCTCTCACGGAAATAGGAGCGGATATTCCACGGGGTACGAAGTGGGACTAGGAAGATCGTTTCCTGGAAGTGAGATATGGGTGTGTTGGGTAGGAGGCGTGAGGCGTTAAAAGTGCCCTTCACAGAAGAAGAGGAATGGGCTGTGGCGGCGGTCTTCCAGAGCGGAAAAGAAGTGTATTTAGATTGGCGGTGGTCTTCCGGAGCGGAAGAGAACTGTATTTAGATAGCGGTCTTCACAGAGGAAGAGAAGAATTGCGTAACAAAATTATATTCAGAAGACGTTGCGTGAAGAGAGAAACCCCACGGTGTGAAGTCTATATATGTACATTCAATTTCCAAGTGAAATTGTAAAATGATCTTAAAACGGTCGTGTGAGACCCAGAGTACAACTCCAAACTCCTGTAACGACACGCCCCCGTTTTACCACAAAGACTTGCAACTAACATGAAGCATGCCAATCCATGAAAGCATCGTACCTTTCCTGTATTTTTTAAGGTTAAGTCTAATAATATACGACGATGAGGCGTTTTCTTCCTGACGGCTGTAACGTCATTACGTCGCGTGGGATGCGTGGTGATTTTCTGGTATTGAGACTTTCAACTTAAGAAAATATCGTGATCTAGCGGCTGAAGGATTTTAGAAAAGTCAGATAGAAGGAATACAGTTCAATGATCCTCTAAGAAAAGTGCCTGAGATCAATCTATTCAGGGCAAAAAAATCCTTTAGCAGTCCTAAATTTGTAAATATCTAGCCGAGCGTGTTTTCTTTGAACAATATATTCTCAAAACTGCTCCTCTTGAATATAATCAGCGGCTTGATTATTTTGCCAGTTAAGTTGATAGCATCAAGAACAGACGCCTAATCAAGATTTGGATTTAAATAAACACGTGAGTCTTCCTAGAAACGGAAAGCATCTTGGTGTTTGGAAAAATACCAAGTGTAAGCTCCTGCGTGTCCACAGATCTAGCAAGTAACAAAGTCTTCAAGTTGAGCCTTATGCTGGCCGTTCAGCTAAAGAAAGCATCTTACAAGAGCATATTAAACTTATCTTCTGGTGCTATCAAGCTATTTCCCTATAGATAGCGAGATGAAATTGACGTAACGTATAAGTCTAGATTTGTTGATTCCATGGAAGCAGCTTGTCAGGCTTGGAAGCAGAAAATGATGCTGAAGGATTCGTCTATCTGTATAAATAGACGGTCGAAGTAGCTGGATAATTTTTGAAGATTCTGAAGGAAATGATTCGATAAGTTGTTCGGATAAGGCCTCATCATGTACGGAACGTCCCTTCTACTTGGCCTGCTACCGCAAGTTTCTTTCAGCGATTTCTTTTGAGAAGCAGAGCACGTGTAGCTCATGACTAGAATTTGTTGCCTTGTTTGAAGAAAAGAAGTTGAAGATATACGTGCACAGAGAATAGCAGCACTCATGCGAGCTGAAGAGGGTGTTCTTCACACGATGAAGCCTAATAAAATGTAGGATACCATGGAAATAGAAGTTTCAAAAGGGGAGTAAAGCCTTGTTTGCTATTTCTTTATATTTCCTGAAGTTAATAGTAGGGAAGCCCAGCACGCAGTGGGTTTCGGTGGATTTCTCCAGGTAGCTGCACACCTATAATGAAGAGCTAGAGACTTCTCCTGATATTTACTCGAATGAAGACTTGTAAGAGTTCAGTGCTTGATAGGCTATTAAGAAGGAAGTACAGGTTGTAGGCAGAGAGGATCTACGAAGGAGTTCGCTATTGAAGCGTGTGTGCGGAGAGATAGAGAGATAAGAATGGTATTTTGGATAGAAAAGATTATCTTGGAACTTAGTTCACGACGATGAAAGATTTATATTAGGATGTTTTATAACTGCGTTATTGA
>JAKRRZ010000687.1:0-17268 GCA_022627015.2 Podosphaera aphanis | reverse complement strand
CTTGCTCACGAAAGATTTTGCTTTACATTACAAAGCTCCTTACACGATTCTATCTTTTACGGAATCTTTTATTCTCGCTGTATCATACACAGCTTCATTAACCGTGATTATTGTCAAAAGTCACATAGTTCAGGACAAGATTTTCCTTCTTGTCCTGAGATTAAAGCAATCGAGCACATCTGGCATGAAGCTTTTATATAATTGTGCTTTTAGCATGCTAAGGGAGTCACCCGACAAAAGCTCAGAGGCAACAAGACACAGAACTAGAAATTTCATCCTACCGAAGCCATTGGTCTCGTACCAAGCTTGTATCAAGATTTGCCGTGGAACAAATTTCACACGAAGACCACAAGATCATTCGCACGGTTGTTGCAAGTGTGCTTCGTCAAATATAACGTTTGAAGAGTGTGATGTGGTAGCATTGCAACGTAAAATAAAATTAAGCAAGATTTTGTTCTTGAAACATTACATCTGTAATTCGCCATGCATTCACGAGTACTAGAACAGAATGGCGCCTATCGCTCCCCTGAGCAAATATAGTTTTGACGATATCAACGAACTACATGCGCGATGTTGTTCTCGAGATTATTTTCGTCAATGGGCACACCTATCTGCCGGCTGGCATGCTCCAGAGCAGTGAAAACTCTAGGCACGCCACTGTATCAGGTAAGAAGATAATTATGATGGTCGAGTCTCACTGGCGAAGGATTATGCATGATTCTCTTCATCACAACCGCCCGAGATTTGACCTGTTTATCTTCATTATTATGTCCCCCAATTGACTTCCAAAATCTCGTATTTAAGTATTGTCAGGCTTGGCACGAATCTCTTGCAATGTCACGCTATGCTTTACAACACTTAAATACGAGATTTCGGAAGTAAGGGTAAGAAGGGCACAGTGGGGCCAGACCTCGCTTCAGGGGTGTACCCCTCCCTACTAGTGGGTGCACTAGACAGGGGCAAAGAACGTGCCTGTTAATGGAGCGTGTCTATGATATCCATGATAAAATTAGGTCATGAGGGTTTGTTTGTTCTATCGATATTTCTTTACCTTCTAGCTGGGCTATTCGTATTCTCTTATACTTTCTATATGTTGTCTTTCTGACAAGGATCTTCTCCGAACCTCTTCCCTACTAGTACATGGATACAGCTATTTTAACAATCCATTCATAGAGCCCATCTCTACATCGACTTCGCGGCAACCATCATTTTCACATTTCCGGTATGTATTTTTAATCCGGGAAGTTTTATACTCATTACGCCTACTAAACACAGATTTTTTTTCTGTAAAATTAGAGGTAAGTTAACATGCAGACTGACGATTTAGCTGGTTAAGTTGTCTTTAAAATAGATGAATCAACCATAATTACCCCCTTCCACGCTTTCATCCAAAATTTTAAGCAGAGATCAGTGTATTCAGGTGAATTTTCAAGTAAGAGCATGATATAGCAATATTAAATAGCATTGATTAAAGTGCTTCACGACGCTAGCATCAATCAATTAAATATTGCAGCCCAACTCAAAATTTTGCGAAAGCAAGTTAGTTACTCTCTCCGCGGCGGATCAGTGACACCTAGGTAAGCTCGTGGTTGAGCTCCAACGCCTTCATCTGAAGAACTCGATTAAATTGAGAAATTTATCAAAGAATTTCCTGAAAATCGCCAAATGACCTACTTCGAATTTGCAAATGGGACGTTCAAGCACTTAGGCGTGGACGAAAGAGTGATAAAGAGTGAGCTTGAGAAAAGATGTTTCAAGCGACACCCAGCGTTGAATAGGCACACTACATCTCCTGTGATTACCGAGATTAGAATGAAGCGGAGAGAATTGGCAGAAGCCCGCATCGATTGGACCCTTGAGCAGTGGAAGTTCATCCTTTGGTCAGATGAAATCTGGCCAACAAATGGCCATCAGTCGAGATGCTAGATTACCAGAAAGGTAGATAACTCTTCAAGACTAAAAACATAACCAAGTCAGGGTAAGAACATGACATTAATTGTATTTTTGAGACAATCAAGAAGAGGATTGGTTGGATGTTTTGTTTGTTAGGCATTTTACTTGATATTAGTTGGAAATAAAACCAAAAAATGCATAAATATGCAGAAGAGCCTGATTTGAAAAGAGCTCAGGAATACAAGTCCATGTACGTCTACATGTGTTGAGAATGCCTGCTTTTGTTTATAGTACATTTAAACAAATGGCATGGTTAGCGTGGCAACTCCTAATTACGACTCCTGACCCCTGTAATTTTAGTCCTTTTTAAAGGAATATCTCAAATTTCGAATCGAATATGCGATTATGCGATTTTCACTAACAAAAATCTCGGGCCGAAAAATAAAATCGAATATACCGAGGATATTCCCTTATTTCATATTCCCTTATCGAGGGATCACTGTAGCAATCATTTCAATAACGTCTTACATCTTTAGTCACATACTTGTTTATTCCGTCCATTTCTCGATAACTTACCCGCTCTCGCTTGATTCCCCGTGACAGTCATGTGCGGTAATCGAGGCTATTCAGGAGCACTCGTGTTGATCCTGTTTAAAGTCATCTCTATCAATTTGAGCTCTACGACTCGACTGCTTGCCCACGAACTTTGAGTATGGGTCCGTGTGAAATCTCCTGCATTGTCGTGCCCGACCAGACTCAACCGGTAAGGCGACTCAAGTGCCTCTATTTTTTGGTGAGTTGCTGCTGCTTGGCAGTCTTACTCATCAACTCATATTTGAGGCTTTTGAAAAGTCGACATTGAGTATTCTTATCATATTTACCCTCGCCCACTATTCTCATCTAATCCTGGAGTCCATCTCTCTTTCTTGGGGTCAGCAAAAAAACGGACAAAGTTGCTTTTGCTATTTTAGATTTTATCTTTGGTGCGCCTCACTAGTAGCATCAAAGGGCTCCTAACTCTAACAGGATACAGTCCCACTCATTTCAATCCACTCATGATGATATGACTATTGTGATGGAGAAGGTTCATGACTTAATCTACACTTTTTATCTCTTCAAATAACCTGGGATAGATATCAGATTTGTTTATTGTTTCCGCACTCTGTCTTCCAGACGACTCTTCACTACTACTATTCTTCAAACTCTACATTTTACCTGATCATCGCTCATAACCTTCAATAATTACTACTGGGGAAGAATTAGTCTCTCGGTTAGGACTTTATTGACACGTTTATGTAATTCATTATGTAGAACTTAGACAATTATGAGAACAATCGAGACGTACTGTGGCACGTAATGAAATTCATCATGACTGTAACTGTACCGCCATCCCATTCGGCAATTCATTCAAGTTGTTTCCGGTATGCCGTATTAAGGGGACAAAGACTAACTGATCCCAAGGCGGGAGCATATGAGGTGTCTGGAGTAGGAAATAAAGTTAACATCATTCCGGATGCATACGTAAATAAATTTAGGCGTCTCGTGGCTTTCGAGAATGACCTCGTGTTGTCAAAGGTCAACCCTTCTTTTCACTTTTCAATGGCAGTGTTTTAACCCACCCGTTTTCTGCTGCTGTAAAGTTCCAGGAGTCGTAGGAAGTCGGTCCGGAGGGGACCCGCTGCTGCGAGGTCGTCTTTCTTCGTTGTGTATCTTCCCAGGTGCTGAGATACGCTCACTAATCAACGTCTCCGCACGCGATCTGAGCCACTTCTTTAAAATTGAACGGCGCTCAGATAATCCAAGGATCATGCCGTTGGATCCTCTACCTTCTAAAATTCCGATCTCGTCCGTATGGTGCCAATTGCAGGGCTTAAATTGCCATGATCTCGGATTCAGCGAATCTATCAAAGCATGACCGGATCATATTTTCTGAAGCTCCGTCGACACGCTGAAATTTGATTGCCCGAATTTTATGGACCTTTATTGATTGGTTTCTCCTGGTAAAATTCTGAACCCAATTTTTTCCGACCGAGTGGCTGGAAGTCGCCGTCAACTTGTAAAATCTGTTCAGCCATGACCGTCATCTGATGGTGAGTTGGTGGCAGGTCTAACTTGTCTCAAGGAAGGTAACAAACGTTCCATGGGGCACAGATAGATGAATTATAGAGTGTGGGTCAATGGTTTTCCAAGCGAAGAGATGAATTGGAAATGTAAGTGGCGGTGCAATGGTCCTCCGAAGAATAAAATAATTTGAGTAGAAGGTATGTAGTATTCAGAAGACGTTGCGTGAAGACGAGATGTTCTACACGCCAGAACTATAGACACGAAAATACTTGATAGCTCTAGATCCCTAAGTCAGTCGTTTCACGACGCCTTAGCTGTCAAATAGGTTAAATGAAATTAGTCCCATGACTCCGAACTCCCTGCATGACATCTCATCTTACTACTCCTTACATGAGATACTAGCCTTCGAGACTAAGAATTCATCTCAGGTTACAATGCGTTAATCCGTGAAAACTTGCTCTGAACTCGAGTCTATTCAGCTAAAGAATTTTTCTGGGTCGGTGAAAATCTCCGAGTCAGCAAATACCGCCGCATTACGCGGCTCAACGCCCCCTCAGACGATTCTGTAGTGCTGATCGCGGAACGCCCCATTGAGATAAAGCTTTTTCAGACTTTGTCCATATACGAGGGCTTGAAGAGCCTGTTGAACTTCGTTTTTTATGCATTGAGGAATTAGGATCGAAATAATACTGTCACGTAATTTTAAGCCAGTTGATCAAAGTTTGACGGAGTTGCAAAAGTTTTAATTCAAAGCATACTTGAGTTGGCGATGGTAGGGGGGCAGATATATGAAGCAGACGATATCAGCAAACTTTTCCAATGCCTTATTGGATTTGCCTTTGTCATGACATCCACTGGGTTTCTGGGTTTTCATAGCTATCTATTTATCGGGTTTCGGTAAGTTTCATAAAGATTATGTCTATCATTAAACGTTTCTCTTTTGTCGTTCCCAGCTTTACAAGACATTCATGCATGTACCACAAAATAAATTGGTGCTGGCGATAGAATGCAGACATTTAGCTTGAGATTTTTAAAATTTTCGTGATTATATTTGTGCTTGGATTTCGTGATTATGATGTAAATAGAAGCTGCCATCTTAATTCCTCCCATCATGCCATAGACTTTTGATGCCAAGACACTTCTAGTATCTCTCTTACTTCTGGCCAATCTGTGTTGGATTAAGTTGCCGGTGAGTTCGAAACTTTTTTGCCAATCTTTTCAATATCTGTTATTATCTCTTAGTCTGAATTTTTCGGATTTCTTGCATATCCGATCTAATCGCTTCTGCCCTTTTTCTAACTGAAGGAGATAGTGGATCTAGGCTTGCCAATCTTGGATAAGCACGAAATACCATGGGCGTAGGAGCTATCTCATCGGGCCCGGCAGAGTCATTTACTGCATTTTTTGCCATCGGTAGAATTAGATCACTAGCAACCTTTTCATCTTTAAGCTTCTCTTTAATTATTTTTTAAGCGCGTCGTAAGGGAGCATGGTATCTTTCGGCTACTTGACTAGCCCAATACTGTTATGAAACTCAACAGGAACACATTTTTACGATCGGTTATCCAGTCGGCTTCCGAACAAACTTCGAAACATTTCGTATGCGGCTCACCTAGACTGAAGTTTATTCCATACTTAACAGTAGAGTTCAGATATCGCATAACAGCATCAAGCGCCTGACTATTGCATTCCACCTGGTCGTTCAAATACTACCTTAATTTTCCTAAATGTTCGACATGGTAAATTTCATTGCATATATTAAGCTTCCAGTGGTCTGTTGATAGCTTGTAGTTTCGATTCGTGTGTCTTCTGAGAGTGCTGAGCGGAGAGAGTCACAGCTTGTTGCAGGAATCTTTCGAGCAGTTACTTTGGCAGCCGTAATATCGTAAAGGTTCATAACGTCCTTTAGATACTGTTGCTGTTCTATTTGCAGTGTGCAGCTCTTTCTGTCCCTAATTATTCTTGTACCGAGGATCTTTTTTACATGTATCTCGCCCAGGTTTCGGGTTTTAGATCTGGCAGCAGATTTATCATAAAATCAGTCATTCTCTTTAGTACATTTGCTGCAGTTGGGACAGTCCACATAGACTAGCATACTCAAGCATTCCTGCGGATGAACAAATAGGCAGGGCTCTGGACGACTTTGCATAAAGCCCCAATTGGTAAGCTCCATTGATCAAAATACACCAATCGCGTGCAGACTTATCCAGCTCATACAAGCTACGTAAAGCTTTCCATAACTTAACTTTTTCCAGCGAAATTTCCTGGAGAGATTTCTTAAAAGACATCTTCTTTTAAATGAGATTCAGTAAATGGATGCCATTTTTAATACCAAAGTGAAAATATTTCAGGTCTTGCACCCACACCACTGCGAGGAAAAATAGAGTGTCTATTCTAATAGTTGGAGCAAATATTTCTGAAAAATCTTGTTCATACATTTCGTTCAGTAAAACAAGCCATTGGGATATGTTTTGACGTCGAACATCTATTTGCTTAAAGCTAGGTCGGCATCTTCAGGTGCAATTACTTCTTTGAGAGGACCATTTGCCTGTAAGGCTAACATTTCAGTGTGTATAGCATCCTTCCATTGATCAACTTCAGGGCAAGTTACAGCTTGCTTGTATGTTAGGGGAATGAATACGTCGCATTAAAGTTCAGCTGGATAAATAGATTCAAAATTTGACCCAAGAATCTCATGGCAGTTGTCCAGATTGTCTTCATTCGGTGTGCTTGAGCTAGAAGCGCTCACGCCACTTTCCGAAGTAAATCATTATCAGCACCCTCATCATCGTCATAATCTGAAGCAAATATTTTTCTTTTTTCTTTCTTGTGTTTTAGATCAAGGAGAGGAGCCTTTTCTTTAGTTAAATTTCCCGCTTCGAGTGTATCTAATGTTAAATTGGTGGAAGAGTAACAACTGCTTTAATTAATTTCACCAAATTCAAGTTGAATTAATTTTTATTTATGGTGTGGTTGCTTGGTCGTGATTTTTCTTCTTAACAATTCTGTGTCACGCACTTGTGACTAGCGGAGCGACAATTCCGAGCGCACTGACAGAGGCGAAGCGAGGGCGAGGAGGAACTTGGACAGGAATTTTAGACCCGGCTATTCATGACCTCTTCAGCTCAGCACCATTACCAATGGCTTGCCGTTGAGTACGGAGGCACGCGCCGACCGGTCTACCGGGGGTCTATTGATAGGATCTCGGGGTTCTTATCTGGCTGTCTGGCCCACATTGGCCGCACCGCGCGCGATCTGTGGTGGCTGTAGTTCGTTTATCATGTCTGCGGATAGCGTGCAGCCACGCACCCTAGTGTTCCTTATTGGGACGAAAGACGCCGAGAGGTAGTCTTCTCTCGGTGACTACAGCTAGATGAAACAACATTTACATAGAACACTCATGCCGTAGGTGCATTTGCTGGTACCACTACATGGTGTCGGTGGCTGATGGACAACTCCACCGAATTTTGATAATTTAGATTCTGCCCTCCTGGCGAAATACTATCATAATTGACCAATCAGATTAATTAATAACGCACACTAAAATTATAAAAAATATCCCAAATAATAGGGACTCTACTAATTATTATTACCACGATATTTTGCGACAGTTACTACTTCCATCGCCTGCGATTTTTTTGCTTGCCTGTGCTCATAGGAAGTTTTAAGAATATGGTTCATCAATTGGGAACGTTGAAGGGAATGTTCAAATTTTGTCTTGCGGCGTTCTCAGTTCTAACTATTCGAGAATTTACTACCTATGTATCAAAGATTCTGTCCCTTCTTTTCATCTAATTCCAAATCCCAAAGGTTTAATGTAAAAGAAAAGAGAAAGCTCGAATGGCGCCGCCATCTATATACCAACTTTAAGAACGTTCTTATGATTAGACTTAGTTTATTGTCATCTATATAGGATATTCAAAAAAGATACTCACTCGTCATGCCCTTGATGGGCAGCTGGCTCGAGTGTGACTCGTTGATGCAAATCCTCTGCACGATTACCTGCTGTGATCATTAGGAGAGCAAATACTACAGTCCCGTAGTTGAGCTTGTCTCTGCTCAAACTGGCTCAGGATACGGCATGTAGCTGCTACTCGGAGGCGTGCATTTCCACGTGCCTATGCTCGTTGGTTGGCTACCTCAATCCTCCTAGATCAAGAGAGGAGATCTAGTACGGGGAGGTGAAAAACTTGGGCCTGGTAAACAGTAGGAAGTTGGTTTAAGTATGTTTACACTTGGATGACAAGTTTTTCATCAAGTGCCATGAACAAAGAATTCTTTATGTTTGAGCAGGTGGAAATCTTTGATCAATGGCATTTGTTAACGCTATTTAACAACCGGTTACTATCGTCGATGACCATAATTTAACGCCGTCGCGGGTGTAAAATACATCGATGAACCACGTAGGTGCTTGATCGTGGTTTGCCGGAACTTCTCGATCAATGAAGCAAAGGCTAATGGTTAAGGAGTTACAATGATAAGTCACTCCCATGAAGTGAAGGAGTGGCATATCGAGTTCATTGGTCTTGTAGGTACAGTCCATGATCACGACTTCGTAATGAAGCCTTGCGTGATGGACAGTTCGATACGCGGCAAAAAACAACTTTGATAGCCGGTGCGAAGTATACAGTTGATACCAGAAAAAAAATTGTCCATCTGATTGATTTTGAGCCAGATTGATGATGAGGGCTTTTGCTGGTAGTTCACCGTGTCTTTCTTCCTGTACAGCTTCGGCTCTAATATTATAAATATCCCTGGGAGAAACAGAGGCGCTTGGATCTTCTCCTCTAAGGATTAAACCTATCTGCTTGGGCTGGACTCCTGTGGACAGCAACACTCGAGCTCGGTTTTTCTTCGCATGATCTAGCCGGCGGTGCTCGATAAACGCGGAACTGTGACAAGCTTCATGGTTGTGAACAGAATGATTTGGTTGTCTATGGCACAGAGTCCACTGGCTATCCATGCGCTCTCTTGCCTTAGGTGATACCAAGAATCATGATAAAAAGGTTAGTTCAGCTTGGACAAAAATTTTACAAGGTTCGCAAGCGCTTTCGAACAGTATCTTTGCCTACATACTTTGAGGTTCCAGTTCCTGGGCACTTACAAGCAATGTAGCGTATTTCACGGCCATAACGCTTTTCGGATTTCTGCTTCATGAATACATGTCCGGCTTCACGGGCATGCTGCTGGTAAGCCGAAAAAAGGGCTTCTAATGTTGCATACTGGGCTTCAGCGGGTAGGGAGAAAGGTTAGATATTTGCTATTGTGATTGAGTAGTAGACAATAGGACTTCAAGAAATAAATTCAGAGTGAATCTCTTGATAAATCAGGGTCTTTTGAATTCGCTGGTTTGATGGGTAAATAACTATGTCAGAGATGTGATTGTCGCCATGTGATCCAAGAGTTCAAAATATTGTCAGGCTACTGTGTTGACTGGGTAACTGGAATCTGTGTGGTATTCAATAATTTTATTAGTAGGGCGCTAATGAAAATGAGGTAGCAAAACTGTCTCCATCTGGTAGTTTTGATGTTTTAGGTTATGTTGGTTTTACCGCCGACGTTGGTGAAAGGTAATCGGACAAAGGAACAATTCGGGAGAGTTGTATATCAGCCACCCAGGATGTCACATCTTGGGGACTTACACCCCTTTCCTCAACCGTGAATACCCGCCCAAGGAAAAACGCAGGTAAATACCTTGAGCTACACCAGCATACTTCATCATCTAACTACACCAACCGCGAGGAAAGTAGTCTCACAATGTCCGTACTTCATGTCGTTATAGGTGTTCAGGCTACAGGCCCTTCCGTGTGAACATGACCCGAATGATGGACCACCGCATCATTCTTTGTTGAAAGTTTGGCGCGCACAAAACTCAAAGTTGAAAATCTCCAGACCAAAAAGCTTCTTTCCCCCTCCAGCACGCCTCTTCTTCTTCCTCGCTGTCATTCTCCCTACTTCAGACATGTGTCTCCCTTCGAAAATATGCACTATGAACCTCCTGGAAATTCCTGCAACTTTGTGCCTGGGTCTTTAGTCCTCCTTCGGGTATTCACAACATCGAGAGCATGTAGTTAGAGTCGATAGACGTGAATAGTCTGAAGAAAAAGATGCTTTAATCGATGGACAATATCTGTCGTCAGGATGGGTGGCAGAAATTGAGTCATTCGGAAGGTTGTGTTCATCAATCGATATCGGCCAGCGCGATCCATGATATTGAACCGTACCCTAACACTAGAAAATGCCATCACGTGTAAAAATTAGCCGAAATAATTGCGCCTAATTTTTTTGGGACACTCGGATCGCGCCTAATTCAACTAACCTTAATAGCAGTGTCAATACCACCTACGCTGTAATTACGTTCTTCGATTGGGGACACAGTTATAGCCTCTTGTGCCTTTAATTTAGTATGCGAAGAACTAAATTATGCTAAAACATGATAGGTGTGGTATTTGCATGCAACTGTTAGACTAGAAAAGTTGAATTCAGAATCCAGAAGCAAAATCCAACTGAGGATTCAAGTCCTGACGAGAAACACCGGGTACGTGATATATTAAGTTGCTATTTTATGCCTCATACATTCATTTCGGACCACATAGAGATTATGCCACCGAGTCATATATTCGGTGCACAGCTCGCAATCACTTCAGGCTCTAGTCATTAATACAATATTTAGTGTAAGCCTGGGCATTAGAAATTATAAGCTTGACCGAATGAGCCAGTGGACATTCCCGTGTTGAAGGCGACACTAATTGTATAATCGTATTGGCTTAAAATCAAGTACGACTACTTGTATCGGGTCAAATCGATCAAGAATTGGCTTTATAATCTGGGGCTTGACATCTTGACCGATTTTGTAAGAACTCGATCGAGCCAGAGCCACTAAAACTGGATATTTTAATAAGGGAGTTTTTCGCTGGCGCAAGAAGTCTGAAAACTAGTAGCGACAGACAATGACAAGATCAAGAGATTACTACACAATGCCGTGGAACGATTCTTCTGAATCGATTCCTCCTTTGCAAACATACCGTGCACTGCTTTGGAGATTTTGAGAATATCCATTATCAAGTTTTTTGGTCACGTTCGGCGCCAGTGGAAAGTGCCACCCTGGATCGACAGACAGCTTGTCCTTCGCCTGGAAGTTCAGGCTTCCTCTTTTATCTTAAAGAAAATGGCGAAGATTCTGCTGATGAATTTGATTCTGATGAGATTAAGACTGAGGAAAATTCAAGCGACGCAAACTTTGTTGCTGAAGACATTAATCAATGAGAAGCAATAAACATTGCAAAAACCAAGGCCAAGATGTTGGGAGTAATTGGTTGGTATTTGCGAGTAACAGAATTTCCTCGGGAACACATAGCATTTTGTTCACACTTTTGCTTCAAAAATGCGAGCAATCAAACTTTAGTGGAAGAAATTCTTTATATCAACAGCCAATACAATTTACCAGAGACCTGTGGGCCATACAAGCATCCTTCCACATACCGGTATATCAATAGGAAATCCAAATAAGTGTATTCTCCCCCTTGTTCGCATTTAGAATCAAAACCATCGTGAATAGTTTTCCTGTGGGCGTGTGTGCTTGCAACGACAAGGTACATGTAGTTCTGAAATGCTCAACAACGAGCATGGTCGCGGATTGGTCGACGACCAGGCTGCGACATGTGATGGTACTGTCGATTGCTTCGTTAGGACGCTTTATCTGCCATACCATGCCATGCCATGCAATCGTCACGCTGACACGCACCACTGATAGATGAGCATCCGTCGAATGATTAGGGATCCGGGGGCGCAAGTTCGCGCGTACAATACACGCATCGTCCACAGCATGGCACGCCTCCGCAAGGCCACGCAAGTAAAGATCGTGGAGCGTGAGGTCTTCTTATCCACGCTGAGAGTAAACGATAGCCCATCGTGCCACGTCGGGTCCCGATTGAGTACCCGCTGGTGCCACGTTCGCCGACCTGCATTCACCAATCCTTCCAGTTTCTACTCAGGTCCCGGCCGGAGGTAGCACCATAAAAGCCAGACTATTCAAGACAATGCGAAGTACTCATGTAAACGGCAACACATCAAACGATGTGTCGAGTAACTTGCTAGCGAACGAATGAGGTTTGTCACGAGAAATTTGAAAGATGTGAGGAGATTAAATATTAGATTATCAATTATAGCTTTAAATAGCTGAAAATCAAGCTGTTCTGTGTACCATATGAGACGTTCCAGGAGGACCATCTAAAACATTCCAAGCGCCAGGCCAACTCCAATAAAAGTCATGACACCACAACACCGTTGTCTCAAGTCCAACAACCTTGCTCCAGGGTTATGCAAATAATCAACAAATACTTCAGATGCCCGTGATCGAGGCTGTTTGGTATCATGAAAATATGGATCAAGCATCAGCATATCGGCTTGCGGGCATTTTGCTTCTTCTAATGTCCGCGAGCGAGAGCTCACAAGAAGTAATGATGCCCCATAACCAGCTATTCCTTGACGAGTTGACCGGAGTCCCTTTATTTCATATGAAGATATGATGTAAACTATAGATCACTAGGTCTTGTAGACCCAGTCATATTCGTGAAGTCGAAAGAATTCCCAAGTCCAGGCTGACCAACTTGTAGGCAACTACGCAATCCCAAAGAATTACGATGGTAATTATTTGATGGTTGTTGCGTTTGAGTATGCTCCAGTAAAATATGGTGTGATGGCATTTGCCAGTGATTTTGAACGTCAGACTCTAGAGGGTTTAAAGATGGTAAATCATGAGGATCACTGTTGTTGAGGTGGGATGTTGGCATCTCCGATGTTTTTTCGTTGGCTACAGGGGTTGAAATACGTGTGGGATAAGATATGGATGTTCCACAAGAGCTCGAATATGACTGCGGGGAGCTTGTCTGACTATGGTCGCTGGAGTAGGAGCTGCCAGTTAATGAAGTTTCAGATGCGTAGCTAGCTAAACTAGTTGACGTCAATAGAGATGAAGTTTGGGGAACAACCGCTGATGGGCTTGCTGACTATTATGAAACTTTAGTAAAATTCATAATTTATAGAACTGACTTACATATTTCCCGATAATTTTTTTCAATGCGCCACAGAGATCATTCCAATGAAATACTTTGACGTCCTTTTCAATGTTTCGGGGTTTAGGAGCTGGATATGCCATAATAATTTTGAAGAACTCTTCACTTTCTGGTTTGCTCTTTGAGACAGTTAGGGGACGAAACCATTCGAGGTTTCTCCGTATCCTATTCTTCTCTTCCACTGTAAATTGGGCAGACACTAATTTTTGTAAAAGGAAAATTGTATCTACACTTGTGACAAAGCAATCTTGTTTTTCTTCCCAGTAAATACAGCTGATACACATACTATCTATGGGCTGATCATCAGCTCGCATAGAGCGAAACTTTGCCGTGATAGTACTACCTGATTGTGATCGCTCAAAGAAAACAATACGTCGGCGTGAGTCGAGTTCTTCTTTAGTCCAGCCATGTACCATGGAACTTAAGTCCCCGACAATATCGAGCCTCGCTTTGTTTGCATAAAGTGCATAAGCGTTGAATGGCAGGCTTGGGCGTCCACAATTCGTGGTATTTGCCAAGCCTGAAGACTGTTGTAATGTTGATGTCCGGAACAACGGAGGATTTGCGGAATTAGAAGATGAACTAGCAGTCGTTTGCGAGGGAGGGTGAATAGATGAATTTTGGAAAATCCCTATGCCATGTGTTAACTTAGAGTTGATATTTTGAGAAGAGCTCCAGTTTTCGGCTAGTGATGGTGCTTTTACTATAGGAGATTCATGGATCCTCGGACCAGAATAGCCATATGGCGAAGATCGGGAAGGAGTCTGATCGTGAAAATTTCCAGACTGGGTACTGGAAGGATAAGACTGGGCTGCTAGCCTATGTGAGCTTGATGACTTATATAGGTGTAAGAAGACGGCGTCTCACTTTGTGAATAATGATAATTACTAAAGCCATCTTTCGAGCGAAGATGTTGGGTAGAATTTTTTTTCGCTGGAACTTGCATACTTTCAGAGTGGACCAATAAGTTTTTTCTTTTTCTATGATTTTCTTGCGATGTAAAGCTGCTGTCAATGTTTTGTGAGCCTTTTTCAGAGTACTCAATTTCTCCCACCGTCAATTCATTAACATTACCATTTCTAGATTCAATAATCAAAGATACAGCCATCTTCGAACTTTGCCAGAATGAATCGGGCAGTTTTGGAACCTCACTTGTAACAGTGTAAGTATTGTCTTTCTGGCTTAATTCATGAATACTAGCTGGGTATTTCCTAGAGTTAAATACCAAGAAAAATTTAGATGAGCTTGTTTCCATGAATTCGTTTGGTGAATTAATGTGAACGTATATCTTGGTATTAAATGAGCTTCTGGAAAGTGAAAAGGATGTTACCTTAGGAAGGTTTATCCCGGCTTGCACACAGATCGCTGCTGAATCTTCATCATGAGATGTACGAATTGGGGCTGAGTAATATGCATGTGGTGGTATTGTGAGCGACGTCTGCGAATATCCAGGCGGCGTTAAGGCATTGGAAGTCGAGCACAATGACTGCGAAGAGTATGTTGAAGTGGAGAATGGATAGGCCAAGTCACCATAACAATGAACTGATTCATAGCCTTCGTTAGAGTGAGTGAGACTGCTATTGCCAATATCTGCCACAGGGGCCATGGTTATATGAACTAACCATGAACGTGTGATGCAGGTACTTTCTGATAGACCGACATAAATATTTCTTTCGCTGAGAAGAGACTATTGATGATCTTGATTTACTCGTTCCCTGTTTCATATAGTGCAGTTATCTCATCTGATCATGCGAATTTATCGTCAAGTGTAACAGTTTTAGCGACGGTTCCACAGTACGATAGCTAGAACAAAATCAGCTGGGAAAGAACTTTACCCCGGTTGCGTTATACTGAAGCCGATAGCGGGAAGGTAGTAGTTACATTAATTTAGCAATTCTTTGACTAACGGGATCTTTGATTAAGTATTAAAGTCTTGGAAGGTTTGATGCGTAGGCAGTGTGCTTTAGATTAAGATGCTCTAGAGTTGTTTAAGCCTTCTCGGGGAGTAGCTGAAGTTAGGTCGGAGGAAATCCTGAAGATGTTGCTTAAAGTTGAACTGATGGACTCTGACATAAAGGGCGTTGCCTAAAGTATTGATTGTACTTGGGGTCTGACTGGTGACTGACACACTCTGCTACTCCAGACACGTTGCTATTGCCGCGCTATCAAAGACCATGAACTGAAACCAGCTAGAATAGCTAGCTATCAGAATCCTATCAGAACAGCTGCCAAACTCTCGGGAAGGATATTTTTAATTTTCAAACGGGCTTGCTGCGTTGGCCCTAGTTCTCTGTGCGAGGACTGCTGTCGTAAACCTAGTCTTAACCACGCTGTTTCGGCAAGCTTGAGCTCAGACTGATAGGGTTCCGAATATTTTACTTCACTTTAGAATTCCTGAGAACTATTTGTTGTTCTATCGCTCCAATTACAATTGGTTCATGTAGAGATCTGACATATGCACAACTCTCCTATGTATTTGCTGAGCCAGCAAATAATTCAAGAATATTAGTATTTTGATATTAACCGAATTCAATCTGTCGGGGAAGAGCCAGAAGAGAAAGCAGCCACCCGTATGGACAGATCTGTTCGCACAGGGAGTTGGGTATTAGCTCATCATATCAATTTGTTGTGCTAGAGCCTGAATTTGCCGTTAAGCTTCAAAAAGCGGTGACCCATTCGCACTCCTTCGCTCTCATCCCTTTGACATCTAAGGGGTGAGTGATGAACAACAACTTCCCCAGGTTGAGGGCTGAAGTGAAGATAGGACAAGTCAGGAAGAAAGGCCGGTGTGTATACAGGGCTACAGGGCGAAATATTTAGCCCTTGCAATAGATTTATGTACATCTATAGGCGCGAATTTGTATGTGAGTGTGTACATAAATCTATTGCAAGGGCGAAATATTTAGCCCTGCTACCCTAAAAATGCATGTGGATACTTCCGAATTGGTTGAGCTGGAGTAACCCTACTAGCGCCCGCCTATATTCTAGCATCCCTGTAATAAAATAATGTTTAGAATAGGATTGTATGGATAGACAACGACGTAGAACTGGAGGAGGGTAATCAACTACTACTGCTGGCCCGCATAATTGTCGTTTTGCTTGAGGATATGCAAGTTCATATGCAGGTGAAATTCTTTTCCTTGGTCAAAGCATAGAGAGAGGGGAAGGCGAGAAGGTCTGAAAATTCGCTGAGAGCCATTCCCCCCGACTTTGAGAGTAGTTTCTGTATCACTTTCATTCATTTTTGACGTCTACTAAATACGTTTTAACTTAACGAAAAATGATTTTAGTAACTTGAACATTTACAAGTCAGAATAATAAACTGCTCAGTTTCATATTTTCCACTCAAAAGTGGATTTTTTTCGTCTGTAGCGCCGTCCACAGTGAAATTAGATAGTATTATGTGATGAATGAAAGTGATATGGAAACTACTCTCAAAGTCGGGGGGAATGGTTTTCAGCGACATTTCAGACCTTCTCTTCTTTCCCTCTCTCTATGCTTTGACCGAGGAAAAGAATTTTCACCTGCATATAAACTTGCATATCCTCAACCAATTCGACCTTTATGTGGGCCAGCAGTAGTACATCCAATTTCGCTCACCAGATTAGCCGAAGATCTTTTAGGGAGTTCTCGCTAAGGCTAGTCTTCAATCCGCTCAATTTTAACGCTCAGGAAAGTTTTTTTTGAGCTAGGCTATCAGGGGTCAGACTTCCGCTAATCCCGTCTTTGTCCTAGTGCGTGTCCTAGTCATTTATTGTGCGGGAACACGCTGGTAAGAGTCCGTGAACGAAACTGTTTAGAAATACAAGAGTATGTATTCCAATAGTTTAGCTGTCACGAAGTCAGCCGGTCCGTCACGAATTCTGTAAACAGGCAAGTAAGAGTGAAAAAATATCTTTACGATATCAACGTTGGTCTATATCAATTATAAGCCTCTCTCTTCCTTCCAAAATTGAGTATATCCATCTCCATGAAATCTCTAGCGTCGTGCCAATATTCACCTTGCTCAATCATGTATCCGTGCACGATACCCCGGCTACATTTAACTACATGTATTACATAGCATACTCTAATTGTATATTCCCAATAGGAACCAAGGCCGGTATTTAGTTAGGGAGTGGCTGCACGTACACCCCAATCTCCTTCGTGTACTCTCGATCTGCAATTATTTTCACCAAACTTGGATGTCTGTCAATCAAAACTTTAATTCAGCCAAGAAATTTTGCTTGTACCCTCA
>JAKRRZ010000686.1:0-17290 GCA_022627015.2 Podosphaera aphanis | reverse complement strand
GTGTCGTGTCAAATGATCATCAACGTCCCTTGACCCCAAAAAATTTTCCATGTACATTAAGGGACGTTCAAATGATCATAAATATCACCTGACCCCAAAAAGTTTTCCGTGTACATTAAGGGACGTTTGTCACGGAACTGTAATCACGTGACTTATTTAGCTCCACCATATAAAGGTTTCCGTCGTTCGTAGGGTTAGTCTTTACGCAACAACAATACTATTAAATTATACCTCTTGCTCGCCCCGTGACAATGCTCGAGGAAGTCCGCCCAGCCATTCTAGAACACGTGAAATGGCCTGTGAAATTCTTAGGGCAACTGGGGACCATGAGCCACTCGGCAAAGACTGGATCTCCAGCTTCCTTCGCCGCAATTCAAGGGTTCATTCTGTCATTGAAAGAAATCTAGAAGCTTGCAGGTCTAATGCAGCCAAGCCTGAAGACATAAAAGCCTTTCTAGATTAATTCAACCAGACTTGTAAAGACTTGAACATTGAGCACTCTGATATCTAGAATATGGACGAGACCGGAATCGCGTTAGGGGTTTGTAATAATTCCAAAGTCATTGCTAGCTCTTGTAAGAAAAAAGCCTATGTAAAAAGTCCTGAAACCCGAGAATGGGTGTCAATAATTGAAGTTGTATCGGCCGATGGACGAAAATTGAGATGCCTCATCATTTTCAAGGGAAAGAACCTTCAAACTACTTGGTTTCCAAGCGAGTCGGTTCCGAATTGGTTCTACACCACTTCTGAAAATGGATGGACATCAAAGGCAATTGGTAATGAATGGTTGAAGACTGTTTTTATTCCTGCTGCTTGTTCCAACGATAGAACCAAACTTCTGGTCCTCAACGGTCACGGTAGCCATACCGACCTCGAATTCATGCAGCTGTGTAAAAAACATAAGATTCATCTTCTGTTCTTACCGGCCCACTCTTCTCATATCCTCCAGCTGTTAGATTTGGCCCCCTTTTCTGTTCTAAAGTCAAAATACCCAAATCAGATCTCGGACCTTTCTGCCCTAAATCATGCAGCACCGGTAAAGAAAGAAAGATTCATCAAGTTTTACCATAAAGCTAGGGAGGAAGGAGTATCGGATAAGATCATTCGAGCTGGCTGGAATGCGACTGGACTTGTTCCATTCAATCCTGAGCGGGTACTACTGTCTTCTCAGGTTTTACAACAACCATGCACCCCAACAAAGGCGCGACAAACAATTTACGAGTGGGAATCGGAGCTGAAGACTCCCAGAAACTATTTGGATGTATATAAAGCTTAGTAATCCGTCAAAAACGGAAAATATGTCTAAATTAAACCGAGCGCTTCTTCGCAAATGCGGCAAGGCACTTCAGGAAGCCAACACACGTGTAGAAGCGTCAGAATCAAAAAGTAAAAGATTAGAATGTCAACTTGATGAAGCAAGCAAGAAAGATCGCCCAAGAAAAAGAATCCGACTGGATCAAAATCAGAGATTTGCTGGGGTGGAAGACATAGTGGTCGCTCTTGGTCATGGGGCGGTTCAGATAGAAAACCAGGAGTCTTCACAGAGTAATACTGTAATTGGCTGATCCCCCACAATTTTATGATTTCATATCTACTATCATCCCAATTCAATTTGTAAAATTTCAACGATGTGGTTATAGTGATCATGATTCAAAAAATGTCTACGAAGTTTGAAGGGGTGGCGAAAGATAGGGGTCTGAGCTTACAGCAAACAACAACAACACCTAGCATTTCCTCATGGAACGGAACGGCACAAGTGTAATATCTGTATTGCGTCGAAAGTTGTTACTAGGATACTTCGTCTATGTATATAAAGGGGTCTAGGGCGTCTGGGAGAAAAGGAAGAGAAACACCTCTTTGCTTTACATCTATTGATACATCTCTATTACCATTATATTCGACTTAACTTCATTCTATCTTTATCTACTAATTTCTTCCCTATCATGCTATCATTATTTATCTCCTCTCCTCAGTTTAGGTTCCAAGTTAGCCTCGTGACTTCAATTGACATCTCATCAGACAGTTATGCGCCCGGCATAGCGTTTACACCTAGTCATATTATTTTACTCATAAGCCACTGCGTCGACAGAAATTCTCAAAGTTATTGGGGAAAAAAAAGAGATCTTGAAAATCTAACACAAAAAATATGGCTGGATCAAGCTCATCATACCTTAAAGGATATATCCTCACAAACGACGATTCATGGACCAATTGGCATGGTCAAGTAAAGGAGCAGCGAGTTTTCAACTGGAATTAATCCTAAAGCTTACTAATCCTGAATGGACTCCTTTAGAATACCCTGGCGTACCGGAATACCCAGATATTATTAAAGAAGTCAACTATCTAACTATCATCCCTTCAGCAAATCCTATCAATCCTGTCATTCCTGTCAATCTCGTACCTTCAGCAAATCTTGTCTATCAAGCCACTCAACTGAATCAGTCAACTGAACCGATATATGAGCTGACCACCTACAATAGAGCTCGTTTTAACGGCGACAAAGCAAAAAATGCGGCAGAACGAGACTTGATCCGGGAGAAAAGAGTGATCTACTTGAAATTTAGGAGTCTTATCTTTGAAACAATCGATGATTCAAACAAGGCACATCTTCAGTCTTGTATCAATAACTTAAATTCAGTCCCAATCGAAAAGCTTATCGAGCTACTCAGGAAACATAGGCAACAAAGTGAATCTGCCCTGAGAACCGCACTCAATATTAGGCTACAAGATCTTAAGAATCGAGGATTTCCGAATAAGTATGAACATCAGCTAACTAGGCTGGATGAATGGTTTGATCTTGTAGTTCGTGGAAAAGCAGCCAACCATCCTACTTACACTGGATATGCTATCATTGAAGAGCTGCTTATA
Source organism: Podosphaera aphanis (assembly GCA_022627015.2). Taxonomy (NCBI): domain Eukaryota; kingdom Fungi; phylum Ascomycota; class Leotiomycetes; order Helotiales; family Erysiphaceae; genus Podosphaera; species Podosphaera aphanis. Next base: position 14,422 of record JAKRRZ010000686.1, on the reverse strand, counting down.
TCGATGAGGAATTTCAACGAATCAATTTTTCAAACTCATTACGACCGAATGCTTCGACAAGAACGAACTAGCGAGCCGGCCAATGTCAAAGCCCTCATCGATGAATTAAGACAAAAATATTATCAGCTATTCAACCTGGCTTGACATTCTCTAAAGCCTCTCGCTCAACGTTTGCGACTCTCCAAGGAAGTAACCTCGAGGCAATAGATTTATCGGCAAAAGAAGAATCGGATACTGAAAGTAAACCTGGAAAAAAGAGAAAAAAAATAATGGGAAAACTCATGGAGGATGGAATGCTAAACGGCCTAAGAAAAAACAGGAGTGCCCATGTGGTCGGGGCTGTACAACGCCATGGAGTTGGTGTTAAAAGTTACCTTTACTAATATTGTCTACCCGCCACTGATAAAGTTACGATGACGAAACATGCAATGCAGTTAAGAATCAAGGCATTGACCGGATGAATAAGATTATGCCGGAGCATTATGCTTCAGGCATGTAATACGTAGGTCTGATATGCCTAAGACATATATGGACAAAATTATGTACATTATCTGACGATAAGAGGACGAGGTTTTCCTTTGGGATCTATAGGGTCTTAAAAAGAGTGTGAGATTGGAAGCTGATTCAAAAGCCCATCTCAATTATATATATTCTCCTTACACTCATCTATTCATTCGTGAGGACTGAATTATAAATTATTCTGTCTGTTGATAATATCTTGCCCAATAACCGATATTGTATTATATTTAATAGTCGGTGTTATTACCTGATGCCAAACGCAGCATCCCCAGACTTCGAAACTGACCCTGAGATTGTTAACAGGATAAAGGATCTTCGGGAGGCCAGGCCGGGACTAGACGCTGCTTTGAAGGACCTCGAGAAACGGGCTAGAAAGAGCAAAAGATCTGCAGGTGCATCATTTTGTCCTACTACTACTGGTGGCCCGCATAAAGGTCGAATTGCTTGAGGATATGCAAGTCTATATGCAGGTGAAAATTCTTTTCCTTGGTCAAAGCACAGAGAGAGGGGAAGGCGAGAAGGTCTGAAATTTCGCTGAAAGCCATTCCACCCGACTTTGAGAGTAGTTTCCATATCACTTTCATTCATCACCTAATACTATCTAATTTCACTGTTGACGGCGATACAGACGAAAAAAATCCACTTTTGAGTGGAAAATATGAAACTGAGCAGTTTATTATTCAGACTTGACAAAGTTCAAGCTACAAAAATCATTTTTCGTTAAGTTAAAACGTATTTAGTAGACGTCAAAAATGAATGAAAGTGATATGGAAACTACTCTCAAAGTCGGGGGGAATGGCTCTCAGCGAATTTTCAGACCTTCTCGCCTTCCCCTCTCTCTATGCTTTGACCAAGGAAAAAGAATTTTCACCTGCATATGAACTCGTATATCCTCAAGCAAAACGACATTTATGCGGGCCACCAGTAGTACATAGCAGACACTGGTGCTGATAGTCATATAATCAACCCCTCTCACCGCTATACTGCCAAGCGCAAAGCATCTCCAAGTGAAATCGTTGCATCGGGAAAAGACTATTATCCTATTGAATCAATAGGCACGACTACAGTTTCAGCACGAGGTCCAAATGGTCCACTCGAATTGATTCTCCACAATGTTGCACATGTGCCAGGGTACTTCACAAACATCATATCAATCTCCCAACTCTCTACCCAGAATATTCACATGGATTCTGGCGAAACCTTGCTATACATCAAACAAAATGGCCAGCGGCGTGACTTTGCATATTGTCCAAAAAAGAGATGGTCATTGGATCTTATCAACAAGAAGACCGATACAGGCATCAATATTTTCACACTCCAAAACAACTAATGACGAAATCACGATAGCATCAAGAAGAAATCACGAAGCTATGGGACATTTAGGTCTAAATTCATTATCCTTGCTACACACAGCTACGACTGGTAGCCCCTTCAAAGGTCGTGGTCCAACCACAGTCGAATGTGAAGCTTGCGCACTGGCCAAAGCAAGACAAATCCTCAGGAAATCCTCAGAAAAAACTTATCCTGTTGCAGCTCCATTTCAACAAGTAAATATAGACTTATTCTGTTTCTCTCTGGATAGATCTGGATACAGATATAATCTTATTCTGGTGGATTCCTGGGCCGGATTTATTATGGCATTTTCTTTGAAGCACAAGGACGATAGTGGCGACGCAATCTTAGAAGCCATAGCTATGATCGCCACCCAATTTGACCGAAAAGTTAAAAGTATTCGTTTGGAAAATGAAACTGCGCTCAAGTCAGAAGACTTCCTCTCCGGAATTAGACAAATGGGCATTGTGCTTCTACCATCGGCACCATATTCACCACAGAAAAACGGTCGTGCAGAGCGTGCAGATAAGAAGTGAATCGCCGAGCAAGAGCTATTAGCATCCAAAGCAAATTTCCTTCAACGTTGTGGGGGGAACTGGTTAAAACTGCGTGTTATCTTTTGAATCGCACACCATGATATCGACTCGGCAATAAAACTCCTTTTGAGGTTGTGTTCAAGAAACAGCCTGCCACAAGCCATGTTCATCCTCTTGGTTGCAAAGCTTATTATCTGTTGCAAGGGACCAAGGCGCCTCCCAAACTTCAGAAGCTGAGTCCTAGAGTAGCTGTTGGTTATTTAATAGGATACGACGGAGCTAATAAATTTCCAATATGGAATCCTGCAAGAGAAGTTATTATTGTAACAAGAGATGTTACTTTTGATGAAAATAAAAGATATCAACCTGACGAATCACAACAGGATCCTCTCCTTATAAGAGACGAATATATCCTTAAATCTATTGATAGATTTACTTTCCAAGAATCGGTATACATAGATAATTAAAACCAAATTGTGGATTCAAACGAAGATACACTTACCTGGAATAGCATATATGATAATCCTTCCGCAATTGCGTCGGAAATCTCAGATAATCAAGAAGATAATATAGAATCAATTACCACTTAAAGCAATTCCCCTGATATTAAAGAACTTAACGATACTCCTCATATGAACGATCGAACTTACCTCACCCCGCGTTCTCTCGATGATTTATCAACGTGTGACAACGAACAAATTATTACTCCTGGAAACACCAATCATGGTGAAAATTTATCTGATGAATCAATTCGACTATGGTCTTCGGAAATGGAGCTAGACAATCAAGAAGATACGAACGTCGAAGAAATCTCTGCTGTTACGGCTGCTCGTGCGGATGAAATAACATGCCATTTAGATGAGGCTAAAATTTTGCCAGATACAGAAAGAAGACCGCGAAAGGCACCCAGGAGAGATATGTATGCGTTAGCTGGAAGTTTCGAAGCCTATTACACCACAATGGCGGCAACTGTGAGCAACCCAGAAATTATAGGACGAAAGCTTTACTTTGTTTCCTCTCTCAAACCACCTCCGAACACTTGGAATCAAATTGATTTTTGAAAGCCACAAAAATATAATGGAATACACTAATACAGAAAAATACTTTCATGATGATATCCGAAAATGATGCGCGTCAGCTTAAGGAAGAACATCAGATCAAGTCACTTCCTCTTAAATGAGTCTTCACATATAAGCAAAATGATGAAGGTAGACTTATAAAACACAAAGCAAGAATATGTGTACGAGGAGACCTATATCGAAGTACTCATGACACGTTCGCAGCAACACTAGCTGTGAGCACTTTTCGGGAACTCATGTCTTTATTAGCGGCATTCAACATGGAAATGATATCTCTTGACGCTGTCAACGCTCTCCTTAATAGTACATTAGATGAGGTCGTAGTCTACGATCTACCTCCTGGATTTGAAGTTGAAGGAAAGAAAGTAAGGTTACAACGTGCACTATATGGCTTGCCAAGATCTCCACTTTTATGGGCTCAAGCGGTGGAGAAAGAACTTCGAAAACTAGGATTTGATAAATTACTAGGCGTCGATTGTCTAATGTTTGACGGAATCATTTATTGTTTTTACTTCGACGATTTTATCGCCATAGCTCTACCGCAAAACTCACTAAATTCAAGCAAGCTTTGATGAATACCTTCCAGATGAGAGAGTGCAACAAAAACCGATTCCTTGGTATACGAATAATCAGAAACCGTCAGGAAAAGAAGGTTTGGCTCGTCCAAGATGTCTACATCACTATTATGGCTATGAAATATGCGTTAGATCATATTACGAAGACATCTACTTCACTTCCCACTACTTACGGCAAGTTGCCAGACCCTGACATAAATCTCAGCGATAACTATCACGCTTCTCCTCAAATCATCCACGAATATCAAACTAAGGTTGGATCTATAGGTCATGCAGCAATGTTCACGAGGCCAGACGTGGCTAAGTCCTCTTTGCTTGCCGAGCACCTTTCCAACCCTAATCAGGATGACCTCTATAACGCTAATCGATGTATCCAATATCTATACAGTACTCGATTTCTTGTAATTCTGTATCATGGAAACAAAGGTAGCGTTGAGGTGTTCGATGGAGCTGGTGATGCTGCATTTGCAGACGATTCTCAAAGTAGAAGATTATCAGAAGCATACTTGTTCCGATTATTTGGAGGGCCGATTGCCTGGGCGGCTAAGAAGCAGCCCATAGTTGCTAAATCAACTATGGAATCCGAGTTAGCCGCACTTTCTAGACCAGGTAGCCACCATAAGTGGTGGGAAAGGTTCTTTAGGTCAGCACAATTCAATCTGATGCAGGATACTGCACTGTACTGTGATAATACTGCTGCAGTAAATATAGCAACCAGCAAAGCAGATAAATCTTCCACGAAGCTTCGGCATACGGATGTTCACAATAATTGGCTAAGGCAGGAAACGAACCGTCTCTGGCTTGATATTCGCTATATTCCTACGGCTGAAATACCTGCCGATGGCCTGACTAAAATTCTGTGCAAACAGAAGCACACTCAATTCCTTAAACAACTTAATCTTCATGATGTTGCACACCTGATTGACGAATAATAATTAATTTTCAAAGTGACACAAACTTGCAACGAATTAAGACGATGATCTAATTTACTCAAAAGCTATCTGAATTCCCTTTCCACCGCTTCATTTTTTTCCTGAAAAGGTTTTTTCGGTGGTTTTACTGGGGCTCGAGGAATATCAAACCACATGAAGCTTCTTCTTTTATCTCCCAAGGATTCTTTTTTTCAGAAATCAGATCAAGGTCAAAATGCGCTAAAAATTTCCACACCGTCTCGACAAGTGTAATATCTGTATGGCGTCGAAAGTTGTTACTAGGATACTTCGTCTATGTATATAAAGGGGTCTCGGGCGTCTGGGAGAAAAGGAAGAGAAACACCTCTTTGCTTCACATCTATTGATACATCTCTATTACCATTATATTCGACTTGACTTCATTCTATCTTTATCTACTAAGTTCTTCCCTATCATCCTATCATTATTTATCTCCTCTCCTCAGTTTAGGTTCCAAGTTAGCCTTGTGACTTCAATTTACATCTCGTCAGACAAGAACCCTACATAAGGTCTTCACAAGAGAAAGGAATTGGAAATTGTTGAAAAATTTTTAGTGAATTGCACTTCCTAAAGGCCATACATTAACGATAGACTTACATCCAGGCAGACGCGAGGGGATTTCACCGGTAAGGTTTCCCCTCATGTAAATATTATAGTTAGACACCTGCGTGGGCCATTAAGGCGCCAGATCGGGTATATGAAATCAAATTCAAATGTAATTAAAAGACACTAAAATAGTTCGTTTTGCATGGGGTTTAGCCTATACCCTAACCCACCACGGCATTATTGACAGAAGATCCACGCTAACCTTAATTATAACTTCGGATAGGAAAAGTGACCCGACGTGAACAATGTAAAATTCTAATTTTAGTATGTTGTCGGAACCTGAAAATCAACAACTTTCGGCTCTATGGTGCCATCGGACTAGACGCACAAGTTTTCTGCCGAGGGCTCAAATTTTTTGACAAAAAAGGCCCATGCACGGATCCATTTTTTTACGCGAGAACGTGCACGGGCGACATCTTGGAGCTGGAGATAAATATATGAAGGTATAACGTTTTCATATGACTTAGGCAATCTAGGCCCTAAAGGTAATAGACTATCGTCCTAAACTGACAATAACAATATGACAAGATTCAGACCCTCAGGTCGACACGCGATTTCCTCCAACCCAGAGGTACCCAGCCTCTATGTATGCACCTTCCTTCAGCTTGCCCTAGGCCCCAGACTTCTGCCAACCCTTTGTATTTTCATAGCCCGTCTCTGGTGAGTTACACATATATCTGATACGAGACACCCTTTGTCTCCTATCTCATGACTGCGACCCGCGCCCACTATCTGTAACCATCTGTCTCATCTCAGAGTATGCACGTCGGTATCGGCCCCAGATGACTCCGAACGCGCTAGTCGCGTTTCGCAATTTCACTGCTGGGTGTGGGAGATATGGTAATGAAAGCCCGAAACCTTGGGTTGCCGTATTACGTACATGCCCCCTGGAGGAACATTTCGGAAAGCTGATATCGTTGTACCACGAGGTAAGTTTTGGTAGACACGCGACGCGTTTGAGGGCTGAGCAGTCTGGAACGGAGCATGAGGTATGGCACGGAGAGGGATCGGGAAAGACTTTGGTTCTGGCACTGAGGTCGCTTCATGTAATTCTAGGGATCATACGGGCTAGTCATGCTGAGACGGGCGTCTGGGACGGTCGATAGTGGTTTCAGGGAGTCAAGGGGAGAGGTACGAAGAAGGGATTTCTCGGAAAGAGGGACATCAACTTTTGGGGTGAGATCTGATCCGGAGTTATTTTCAGGGCGTGAGACCCTATCGCGAGCAGACTCTTGCAGAGGATATTCTTTATCGTTATTTTAATACATTTAGTGGTCGGTGGAGGCCAGATTATTCCTGATCATTTTTCTTCGATCATTTTTCTACACGTGCTCTCTCTCACCACCCACGCCGATCTCGTCACCATAGTTGCAGATCATCTTTGGTGCGCGGGCCTTTTGGTTTGTGTCGATAAATCGGTACACATGTACATGAGAGAAACACCCCCCTGTATATATCGCTGTACGGGTCGGTCCACACTTAGGATCGCTAAGAATTTAGGGTCGATTTAGCGACTCGCCATACAAAGTGTGCTATTTTCACACAGCCTCAGTTTCTTCTACGCCCATTTTAATCAACATCCACGATATCAGTTTTGTAGCTGAGCTTCTTGCGCATAGAACTGATAGCGTGAATTTGATTTTAATGAGCGTAAAAAAAGCTGGTCCTGTTGGCGTACGAGGTAATTTACATGTGCGTCTAGTCCGATGACAGCATAATCCTTAAAAGTTTGTATGGGAAAAATCACTAGACGTTAACAGTGTAAAATTCTAATTTTAATATTAAAACTAAATTATTCAATTTATCAATCCAATTTATGCATTTCATAAAGATATCAACAGAACTATCAGTACATGTACTTAGTATATCCACCTCCAGCTTCATATACAGCCCTAATTCTGCATGGCATCAACTCTATGAGTCTCTCCGTGTCGTCTTCATCAATTGCTTGGTCCCAGGATGCCCTCACAATACTTCGTAGTCAATCTTGTGATCGCTGCCTCCCTCGGCCCGAGTCTGGATATTTGAATAATATAAAATTCTGAAGTAAATTTTGAACACTTTCAACAGAGTCAAGGTCTGCTGAGTTCGGTGGTCTAGTAGTGAGAGAGAGATTTCTCTTATTTAAATTTTCCGTTGTTTTAGCTATCCTGTAGAGGCAGCGTTGTATTTATATTTCCGTGGAGTTATCGAACATACATAGATTCGCCGATCATGTTAAACTTAGCGCATATTAACGACGCGATGACTTTGGCGGCGTCTGCGATGGATTTATCTTTACAGGAATTATATTAAACAAGGGCAACATTTTCTAGTTGAATAGTTGCAACGCCATCATCTGTTTCGACCTCGACTGTCACCGTATCAAATGCTTCGATGGGACAAGAAATCTTCCCTGCAAAAATCAAATCCCCTGGATTCGCATTTCTCGTTGTGACCCAGTCATTTATTGATGAATCTTTACGTACATGAATGACTGATGCACTATCCATAGTCCAAGAGTAGTGAGGCTTGTACTCTTCTGCGCAATTGGTTTCGAAGGATGAACAGGTTGTGAAAACCACGAGAGACTTCGGCATAGCCGGCATCCTGTATTTGTTCCCTTACTAATAGTGGAGGATTGTCAAAGCCGTCATACTTGAATGTTGTTAAGTTTTTAACTTCTTCCCACTACGGTTCTTCATAGATTTGACCTTATTGTTAATTGCCTGAAATATTCCTTGCTTCCCTTCTCATCCTCGTGGTCGTTCAGATGCTGTGATGTAGTAACAATTTTTGTATTCATGACGCTCGCCACATAAACAAGGTTTTGCCAGTTTTGGTGTTTCACGCACATGCTCAGTCTTTTCTTGAGTGTTTTTTTCAGTCGACGACGCAGAAAAGGCTCCCAGCTTTAGATTTCCCTTGATTGCTTGATTTCGACGATAGTGGTTGCGGAAGTCTTCAACCATGTCGGAGAGTGAAGATAGTGTTGTGGTCGCGTTTTGTCAGAACTTGTTAAGTGTATACTCACAACAATGGAAAGAAAGATAGTAAAAGATAAGGTTGGGAATGTTCTGGGTATTGAGATAGATAATGAAGAAGTCAAACGAGGTATCAGAACAAATGTCAAGATGTGATCTCCTCCTAGACGTGCGGACTTCTATATCCACTGGTAAAATATGACTAATTACAACATTCAACCTGACTTAGATATTACACTTGTGCCGTTCCGTGGCGATGTGTTTGCTGGACAACTTAGGAGATGTTTGTTGATGATTTTGGTGTAGTCACCCGTGTCAAGGGTCAGTCTGAGACATGGCATAAACGTGTTCGCCATAACAAGCGATAATTAAGAGCTGGGCCTAGTTTAGTTTATCTGTCCAAAGCGCATCATATTGATAAGGATGAAGTTATATTCTCACACGTTTGCTTTCGACGATTGTCTCAACCAGAATTGCTGAGATGATGCGTATGCTTTGTCTATAGAGGTAAGTGCAGCAGCAAACTCGCTTTGAGAGCGATCACCTTAGACTTCAGGTAGATCCAGTGCTACTGCGTCTTCGTACGTAGTTTCCCACTGCTTACACCATACTTCTACATCAGTCATTTTATCGAATTTTTGAAGTCGTTGATACTTGTCAATAACTTCTAGCTTTCTGGCTTCATCCATAGGTACTAGCCGCTTTTTAAGAGCTAATAGTGTCTCGTGAATAGTCTCTTTTGATTCGATGTAAACAATGTTGTCCTTGTTTACTGTCGTCACAATATAGTTTCTGATTGCTCCAAGGGTATCTTTCTCTTGTTTGCTTTCGATAGATTTTTTTTATATTCACTGTAGAGCAGGTTGTAAATGTCCCTCTATCAGAAACATATGTGTTGGAAAGGATATTTAATGATGATAGATGAAGAGATCGATTGAAGAGATGTAACAAGTGAAGAAAATATATCTAATTCAACTTCCTCCTAGACGTGCAAATGAGGGATCTATATAGTAGATGGATACGCCTAACTCCTGTTCTCAGTAAATTCCAGACGCTCCATTATAATGGGTAAATAATACAGTATAACGCTGTATAGAAGAGTTTTCTCGTATTTCAACGCCACTGTTCTGGGCTCCTCTGACCTTGATACAAGACTGGTTGGCTTCCATCAACTATAAGAAATGCGTGATATTTCCAAGGATAGAACTATATTCTCACACCCTCTCATCCGCTGTTAGGCTAGCAAGAGTGATTTGTGTTAGATCTCCGCTTGCTTTGGCTGGTAATGGTGGAGTTGGACCGGTTGGTTCAGGTGTTGGTGTCGTGATATCGGGTTTTTACATCTCCACACATCGCCGCTTACAGCCATTGTTGTTTTGACAATGAATAGCCATGGTCTCCGGTCACAGCTTGTTGTTTGGATTATCTTCGATGAACTCATTGTAATATGTCTACCTTGAAATGGAAAGCTGGTAAGACTTCTCTGTGAGAAAGTCCAGTGATTGATTCCATTGTAAGGGAAACTGGTGTCTGAGGAATGCAAAGACTTCTTTAGAATAATGCTACCATGTTAGACACTGGGCGTCCATAGAAAAATATCGTAAAGTCAAAGAAGGTGTCCCCTCTTTTTCCATTCTATCTCAATCATGTATATCACTAGACCATTTTGTATTTATGTACGACCAAGTACATGATGGAACATCTAACGTCTAGGCCCAAAACAGGTCACACCACAATTTATGACAACTAAACATCTGCCGGGTATAGTTGATCCCAAACTCCTACCTGTTGTTTGACAGATTCCGTGTTCATGTACTCTCATAGAAAACCGGAGTTTCATCAGACGATACATGTGTATTTTGAGCGGCGACTTACATGTAAACCTTTTTTGGACACTCCATGCGCGAATTGAAACAACTTCACCACAACACCTTTATCCTCTGTAGATTTGTTCAATCAGATTCAGCTTTGGATCCTTTTGAGGTTCGCCCATTGTGATCATCATTTTTGTAGGAGTTACATGCCCTTGTGAAGATTATGAAAATCATATGCAACGAGGGATTTAGGACTGGAGGTATGTAACCAACGGTTCGTGAGCAAAGATTGGTGGTGGAGTGTTGAACGTAGCTAGAAGTGGCTAATTAACAGCAAACCAATGACTAAAATATTCTTCTTCTCCATGATTACATGAAATTAAAGAAAGAGGACCGTACCCGTACATACAAATGAATAGAAACCTGAAGAGGCTCAACAATAACTGACGCCTCAAGCACCAAACACCGAATATCAAATGCAGACGCCCTTGGTTGTAAAGAACCCCCAGGGTAAACACGAATTAACTCCTTTAGTTCAAATTTTCGAATTCCTTGATCTTTACCGTGGCCTTGTGTAGCAGACAACGATTCCTCAGAAGACGATCCTACCATGTATCGGTTAGCAATGTATAGATAGCATCTACGACCAGAACCGAGAGGGATACGCACAAGGATCGCTTGTGACGCAAGCGTGTGCCACCAGAATACTCGTTTGGACGCATAGCCAATCCAGAGCCGCATGGTTGGCCGACGTTTGAGGGCATTCCTCACAACAGCCTGCGCATACTGCTCCACATCCATCCCGATCACGGCAGCCTCCTTGCCCTGCATGACTTCTGTCACTTCCTCACGCGCTGGCCAGTAAAACGAATTCGTCGGTAGGACGGCTTTTGTGGGCAGGTTCGCGACAAAATTAGTCTTGATGATGCCCGTGACCACGAGCATCGTTCGGACGCCCAACGGCGCGAGTTCGATGCGCAGCGTTTCCGTAAGCTGGTTCACGGCGGCCTTCGACGCATTGTAGATGCCCTGCCACGGATATGGAAGCGCGCCAGCGATAGAGCCAATGTTCACCACGAGACCGTGGGCATTGACCAGAAGCGGGATGAAAGCTTGGGTGACGGCGAGGGGCGCAAACAAGTTAAGATCAAAGACCTTCTTGGCGGCCGTGAGATCCGCATCAAGCAGGGGTGAAGTAAAACCTAAAGAAGAGGTCAATGCGCATATTCCGTCGTGGGGAAGCGAGACCCGAACCTCCGCCTGCATTATTGACTAAAATGTCAAGGGATCCTCCCGTGCGGTCCGTGACGCTTTTGACAGCTGCCAAAATAGACGTTGAATCCGTAACGTCAAGAGGGATGATTTCGAGGCCTAGTCTCTCAAGATGTTTGACCTTGGCAAGATTCCGTGCGGTTGCGAAGACACGCAGGCCCCGACGATGGAATTCTATTGCGAGCGCACTGCCTATACTGCCCTCGCTCGTGCCAGTGATAAGAACAGATTTTTCGACCATGATGAAATTTGGGTAGAAGAAGAGCTTGGTTGCCTTCATTCATGGGAATGAAAGGGCATGTTATATGTCTCTTAAGTACCTGGGAAGAAATGCGGAGAACATATCGCAAGCACACCAAAAGACCATGTGAGAGAATCTACCTGCACGAAGTTTGTGTTTGCCAGGAACAGCATGATATGACAAAGACTGAACAGATTATGTACTAAGTGGCACTCATCATATGGAGAAAAATAGAGTTTACGCGGAATCAATACTTCAAGCTTCCTTGGATTCTGGCCGTTTTGAGGCTCTTAGACCAACGAATGAATAAATACGTGTCTTGTTAGCCGCAGAGAAATGGTACTTGAGATCATGAGAGATCTCAAGCGCTAAAGAGATAGAGGAGAATCATGAGACGGTGGTTGTTTTCTGAAGAAGGGAGCGTTGAGTGGATGAAAGTAAGCACCGCTTGATCTTTCATGTGCCAATTTTGAGATCTATGTAACTAGTACCGGTATGAGTGTGTCCTCATCTGATGAGATGAATAATTCGTAGAGACCAGGGTGCTAAGAAATGATAAAGTTTATTATTGACGACAAACTAGATTGTACATGTATCGTGGCGGAGTGGCCTTGGACGTCAAGGATCAAACCCCAATATAATCTACCTTCAGTGTCAATATTACCGCCTCTTCCCAACCCAGGATACATGTAATGACTGGACTGGCATTTGAGGTGTAAAGAAGAGGGAAACTATATCTACATGTACCACCATTTTTCTGCCAGCCGTGACATCCAAGCATCGGAGATTTATGTTTATTTTGACCTCACACTTGTCAGGTCAAGCAGAAGAAAAGCCATTAATGAAAAAAAATGCTGTTATAGCAGGGATTTAACGTACCAAAGCCGAAAGAGTTGCTTATTTGTTGTTTGTTATTGTTGCATGTAATGTATTTGGGCCCGGGATCGATCGACAGGCAGACACAAACTCTTCCACAACAACCTCAACGCCACAACTGAAATCAGGCCCTGGCGGCAGTTCCAGAGCATTCCAGTCGTAAGTACCGGAATTATTCTACAGAGGGGCCGTTACTACTCGTTCATTGCAACAATTGATAACAAGACACACTTCAACCACGAACGAAGGCTACGAGTAGTTCTATTTCCCGAAATCGATATGTTTCCAGCTAAGAATATTATGAACATTAACAAAATAATAAATATCTCATCGTTGAGAAAGGGACATGATGACTGACATTCAAAGAAAAGGCTTGGAATTCTACACGTAAAGTAGCTAGTCGAAAATACAAGTCATTAATTTATTCTGACCTCGTGTTTTATCCCGACAGAGTGAAGAATCTCCATTTCACTCGCAACAAGAGTGTGTACATGTCTGATTCTACAGCTTTATGGTAAGTCTTTACAACAAATAGCTCGCCGATTTTCAAGATCCAACGCTATACAAAATGCGTCTTTCGTTGAAGGAGAAGGAAAGCCCTCACATGGCGCCTTTCAACATCGATCAATGCTATAAGTGTTCTCACCTTCTATAGATTAATACAACCATATAACCCCAGGAGTAGATTTAGGAATCGTTTTCAGCCAACAACAAGGCCTTCATACCGCACTACAGCAACTATTGCTTCATAACCTCTGTCCAAGACGACGAAATCTGATCTATCAAATTCAGTACAATTCCAGTGTGTTTTTTACTTGTCTCGTATATGCAACGCAATCATTAGGTCAATCAAAAACAGCACTTCGACATCTTCTGACGACGAAATGGTTCCGGGATAGACGTACAATCACCATCAAATACGTCTTCTTCTAGAAGAGACTAGATGTAATAGGGTGCGTGTAAGGATTATCCAGACTGAACGCCTCCGGTTCGGCGATTAGTGTTCGTATCATTTTCTTTTTTGTATGAGCAGTTTGCTCCCTAGGCTCTGGAAGCTTTACGTTTCGTGTTCTATGTTGTGGATTAGTTAGTAATCCTAACAAACCTGATCTTCGTCCATCTGTCTCTTCAGTGACCTTCTGTCACCTGTTTTCCTCCATCTGCCTCAAGCGCCCCTCATGCTCCTCCACATCCCCTGACTTCCCGCCCTTCGTGTTCCTCTTTGCCCTCAGTCCCGGACCCGCATCGCGTTCTTATCGCTTTCCCTTATCGCGAGTCGTCATTGTTGGATTCCGCCCGACGATGCGGAATCTAATGTGAATTTCTCGCTCTGTAAATTACGGACCTCGACTGGGTAAAGGAATTGCAGATTGCACATCTCTCGGCCATATTTTCCACTATGTGCCGCCTTAGAAGCGGCGTGCGCCTATGGCGCACTGTAACGCTGTCCGCGGCAATCACGTATTGTACTTGTATTGAGCAGGGATTGTTTTCTCTTCGAGAGTCAATAGCGAGGAGTAGCAAGTGTATTACTACTACTGGTGGCCCGCATAAAGGTCGTTTTGCTTGAGGATATGCAAGTTCATATGCAGGTGAAAATTCTTTTCCTTAGGTCGAGCACAGAGAGAGGGGAAGGCGAGAAGGTCCGAAAATTCGCTG